>CAUYLG010014852.1:0-38419 GCA_963573385.1 Cacajao melanocephalus | reverse complement strand
TGTCCATGTGTTCTCATTGTTCAACACCCACCTATGAGTGAGAACATGCGGTGTTTGATTTTCTGTTCTTGCATCAGTTTGCTGAGAATTATGGTTTCCAAGTTAATCCATGTCCCTACAAAGGACACGAACTGGACAGGGAAAATGTGGCACATATACACCATGGAATACTATGCAGCCATCTTCACCTTCTGTAAGAACATTCCTTCTCATGAGTTTTGCTGGCTCCTCTTTTGCATTTCCTTTATGACTCTTCTTTATCTCTGAAATCTCCAAATGATGGCATTCCTCAGGGCTCAACCAGCCATCATTTACAAGCCCTGTAAATAGGTAATGAGCTGGTCTTTCGGATTGATGAATCACCCCTATGCTCATTCACTCTGCCATTTACACTTCAAACCTGTATCTCCTCTCTGAATAGTTAATCCACATCCTTTTGAAGTCCTCTCAGAAACCTCTAACTTCATGTACTCTAAGTGGAACTATGTGTCTGTCTTCTCGAAACCATTAATAGTCTCTGTTAGTGGCACTTCCATCCACTTCATTTTCTTGAGCCAGAAATAAGCAGACATCGTTGATTCCTCCTTTCCCTTACTCTCCATCCAATCTATTAGCAACGACTGATAGGTCTGTGTGCAAAACATGCCTGATTTCTAAGATAACATCATCTCTTGCCTGGACCACTGCCATTACATTCTCACTGCCTCCCTCTCACTTTATCTGTGTAGCCCCCATCCCATCTCATGTTGTAGCCCATGAGATATAAGCTCCCCACATTTATCTCGTGGGTTACATGTTAAGCATATGACCACATTTTTCTGCAAGGGTGGTAGGAAATTTTACCTTTATTTTTGGGAAGCAATGTGTCCTGGTGACAACTGGGGTTCTGACATTAAGGAAGAAAAACAAAATGGGTTTGAGGAGGGTGATGGAGGGTCTCTGCCATATAGCTAATGGAAAGAGCCTGTCTGGCAGGAGCCCATCACTATTCCCTGCCCGGGAGGAGTAACTGAGTGTCAGACCAGAAAGACTGAAACTTCATGCTGCTTGGAACCTAACATCTTCTCCATTTTCCTTTGTGTTTCCAGTTACTCTTGATTTAATAGCCTGTAGAGACACAGAATTTGGTGATGAGAAAAAGGGTAATGTAGTTTACCTGGGAATCAGGGGAAAAGAGCTCTGTCTCTTCTGTGCAGAAATTCAGGGCAAGCCTACTTTGCAGCTTAAGGTGAGTTATTGTGCAGCTAATGAGAGAAGTACTGTCAAATGAACTTTTGATTTCTTTTAATATGTTGCTGAATAAAAGTAATATTCTTGCAATTCTGGATTATTCAAAGTAAGAAAATAATTCTGACTTGGCTTATCCCCGAATCTATGAATGCTGCCTTTGGAATGGAGATAATACTTTTTTTAATGTCAGAGCATAGATCCTCTGAAAGATAACAAACAAACTTACAGAAATGTTTCAGAAAAGCCAAAGAACAGTGGTTTCTCCATTCTCAGTCCTGATTAGCTACCTTCTGGAAATCCTCTAAAATGATGGGATGCTCTCACTAAAGCAAAGGCCACTGCACAGCAGAGGAGACAAAAAGAGATTGTTAATGTGAATTTTGCAGATTACGTGTTTATGGTCTGTGTACCATAAACACATAAACCTTACCAAGGCAATATTGTAGTTATGAAGCTAATCCTTCTGTTGTTGATGAAAGTTGTAACGTATAAGCCCACTTGGGGGTTGAGAATACAGCAAGACTGGCCTGAACCTGCAAATAAATGCATACCAAAAGCACCAAAAAGAGATTTAAAGCTCCCTCTGTTCCAGAGAAGACAATGATGCTTCAAAGAGTCAGAAGCACCTTGTGTCAGAGGTTCCTGGGGTGGAGCTAGGCTATGGGAACCCAATGAATTCCCTGTTTTAACAGTCTGATGCCCTGCTTCACCTGCCTGTGTCTCCAGCCTCTCTCCCTTCCTTTAGGGGCAGCAGTCACTCTCCTGTTGCACACTCAGTGCTGAGTTACTTTGGATTCCTCCTCCTCCCACCCTTCTCTCTAACAAGCCTCTTTTCCACCCCCAGGAGAAAAATATCATGGACCTGTACATGGAGGACAAGACAGAGAAGCCCTTTCTCTCTTTCCACAATAAAGAAGGCTCCACCTCTGTCTTTCAGTTAGTCTCTTACCTTGGCTGGTTCATAGCCCCCTCCTCCACATCAGGAGAGCCCATCATTCTCACCCAGGAGAGGGGCACAACTAATAACACTAACTTCTACTTATATTCCGTGAATTAAACTCCACCTAGGCTGTGGGTGGCTGATTCCAGGTTAGAGAATTAAGCTGTCAGAGTCATCTTAACAGATCATCATGGAACTGAGTTCACCAGCAGTTCAGTCCATCCATAGCTTACCTCATTCTTACCACCCAAAAGCCACCACCTCCTCCAAACATCCGTTTCTGCACCAAGACCCTCACTTGAATGTCGTTATCCCAGGATAATGACTAAGAATCACTTTCCATCCTTTCTTGATCTTACTCCACCATCCACTCAGCTACCATGCCCAGTTTAATCAACCCCCCAAATCCTGCTTGATGCAATCCTCCATTCCTATTCCTTCTGTGAATCCATGGTGGAGAGATGTGGATCCGTGACATTTTTGTTCATACAATTCTTTCAATAAAAGAATAAGATGCATTAATTTCTTGCATGTGTATTATAAACATTATAATATCTACCCCAGAGATAAAGCTAAAGAATGAGATGAATGTGAAAGTTTGCATGTCTTCATAGTCATAATGGATTCTTAATGTCATTAGTTAATAATTTGACACGCAGCGTATACACTTAACTTTTGAACAACACAATTTTGAACTGCACAGGTCCACTTAAACACGATCTTTTTTTCAATAAAAGTTACACCAAATGTCCCTGCTTCTCCTGCCTCCCCCTCTAACTCCTCCACCTCTTCTGCCTCTTCACCCCTGAGACAGCAAAACAACCCCTCCTCTTTCTTCTCCTCAGTCAACGTGAAGATGATGAGCATAAAGACTGTTATGATGATCCACTTCCACTTAATGAATTATAATATGTTTTCTCTTCCTTACGAGTTCTTAACAGCATTTTCTTTCCTTTAGCATACTTTATTGTAGGAATACAGTATATAATACATATAACATGCAAAACGTGTATTAATTGACTGTTTATGTTATTGCCAAGGCTCTGGTCAACAGGAGGTTATTAGTTCAGTTATTAGGAAGTCAACAGTTATACATGAATTTTTGACTGTACTGCTACCCCCATGTTGTTCAAGGGTCAACAGTACTTTGGTTAAGATCAATTGTTAACCATGGTGAATGTAAATCAATCCATATTTCAAAAAATCAGTTATATTGGTTTTAAGTTCTTTCAGACAACTTCTAGAATGGAATGTTTTTTGTTTTTACTTTATAAAGTATTTGGAAGAAGATGCATCAGCTATGGTATATTGTTATTATTCATGTTTTCTGGAATTTTGGTAGCATACATTCAATCTATAGCTTCTTTATAGGGATAGTTTTAATCCAGTTGTCCATTTTGTGAGGGTTATTTTAATTAAAGTTTGTAACATAATCTGCAAATCCACTAAGACCATGTAGACTGCAATAAATACACTGTAATATCCCGAGCATGAACACAAGCGTAACAGGCTGTCTTCTCTCAAGAAACCTTGTCCTTCTTTACACATGAAAAGTAGGTGTATTGGGTCTTGCAATGGATATCTACTGCTAAATTCAAATTTCTCAACCAGGCATAATTTGTCCCAAAACCAATGCTTCTGGTATTATCTCTTATTGCTTCAGTGCCCACGATTCTGTTTGGGATACTCCTTGAACCCCACCTTACATGATGTTAGCAGAACTTTCACTCCAGTCATTGCCATGCAACAACCTTTGAGGAGGCGTAACCCGGCAGTGTATTGTCTCAGCAACATTGAGCATTTCTCTCTTCCTGCTCCAGTGCTCCCAAGATAACTTGGGGAAGGAAACTTGCTGTAACCTAGTTGGAATTCACACATGCATAAACCTGGACATGAGCAGGAGCTGCTCCATGAGAACCCTTGACCAATGGGGAATGGGAGTGGGTGAGGGGCAACTTCTCTTATCCATTCCACAGGTGGACAATTCTGAAATGCATCCAATCTTCATGGTTCCTCAGGGCATTCCAGCAGTATTGAGACATAATCACCAACAGCAGGGCTAAGTTCAAGAACACATCCTGAATTGACTTACCTCATTTTCCTGCTTCCATTTCCCCAGCCCCTCCTTATGTTCCCTAGGGCCACTTGTCATCATCTTGCATGCAAATTCTTGTCTCAGGCTCTGCTTTCTGATATAAACCTAGGCTAAGACACATTCTATCAAAAACCAACTTCTCTTCTTTACTAGCCACCTCCAACACATTGGATTTCTTCCCTCTCTGACCCTGCTCATGCCTTTGCACATATCTCAAACACTTCCATTGCTGTGCATCTCACCCGCCTTAGTCTTACTAACATCCTAAATCCCTTCAACTGTTTAGGGGACTCTCCTCATCTTCTCAACCAAAGGCAACATCTTATCTTCTGTGAGGTCCATAGCATTTTTGCCTTCTCGTAGGACATTTATTTTTTTAGGCTTTGTGTTATAGCTTCTTCTCTTTGTCTTGGCCCATTTGCTCTCTTCTCCTCAACCAAATTCTAGGTCCATAGAGGCAGAAATTTATCTCTTTCATTTATGCACTCCCTTTAGATACGAAATCTTCCCTCCTACATAGCAGTTTCTCAGAATAAGTTGTCGAAGTAAATTAATTTTCGTTTCATTTATTAGCATCTTCCCATTGATACCAAAGTGTGTCAGGGAGAATCTTGCATTACCATGGCCAGGGCAGCCCTTAACTTCAAGAAGGGTCCAAGGAACTACAAAGCTTTTCAAAGAATATGGAGAAGAAAAACATAGAAAGGCTGCTTGGAAGCTTCCCTGTCTCAACTCCTTCTCCTCTTCCCCATATGCCCATATGACCCCAGGGGACTGTGATGATACAAGAGCATCCACTCGGGAGGAGCTGGCTGCAGAAATGAAACATAACCAAGAGTGTTCCCAGGAGCTTCTAGCCAGTATTCACTGCCTCCCTCATGGAGGGCTCAGTGCACAATCTGAGGGTTTGCACTTTGTCCAAGCCTTTCCCCACATGTATTTACGTATATCCACAACTGCAGAGGGGCACAAGAGAAGGAGCCCAGAGAAGTTCACCATTGCAAATGTTTTCTCTGACAAGGTCAGGACTAAGCACAAGATGGCCTCAAGAATGGCCATGAGAGACTTGCAACAATGAACTTTCATACACAGTACACAGGTTTTCTGAGAAGGGCTGCAAAGAATGTGGGATCTGTAAATAGTTAAATGTGGAAAAAGAATCTATAGGAAGATGGTGATAAAAAACAGTGTAATCCTGGTCTGTGCTTATAAATATCAGCTTCCCAGTTATCCTAGGGACACTGAGCATGAACAAGAGATAGACAGCCAGCCCACCTTACATCACACCACCTGTGCCCACTGACAGAGGAGTGAGAACACTGTGGTGGTGAAGGAGGAGGAAGATGAGGAGAAACCACAGAAAGACTCAAGAGATGTCCTCAGGTATTTTACTTGCTCTCCTAGATTGAAGGATATGATGTTGTTTGCTTAAGACACGAGACAACAGATTTCTGTTCAACCAGTATCAGAAGGCACTTACCGAACAATGTGGGTTTCCTAAACCTTGCAAGGAGGTAGGCTAATTCCTTGTCTATCTGTCACATGGAAAAAATAAGGCCAACACACACACACACACGAAATAGAATATTGATAAATGGAGAACAAGCACGAGCAATGTTACTCCCCCTGTTCCAGTCTCTGAAGCACTAGCTACTGTGACTTTTTTTCAACCTGTGTAATACTCTAATATTCAAGGAGATGTTGATGCTTTTGTTGCTTTCTTAAGCAAGAGTCATGGTGACTGTCCTCAGACCCAGGACTATTGAATGGTGGGTTTTTCAAAGGGTGGTAGAGGGGGAGTTTACTCTTGTGACACTCAAAAATAGTTTATCCCCTGAATCTCTTCCATTGAGAAACCTGAATGCAAGTCCATTTCAGAGCTCCCTACACCCTTCCATCCATCCTTTCTTTTCAATTTCCATCAGCATGCATATCTGCCCTACCCTTCCCTCAACTTCAGTTTTCTTCATTCTTCAGAAGAGAAAATGTAAAAGGCTCTGTAAGCTTGCAACTGAGAATCTTTGTCTCTCACTTAGGTCAAGAAGTTTATTTTAATGTTGTTGATGATCTAATGTGAATTAGGGGCAAGAAAACAACACTTGGGTTATCAATAAAAAGAAGGTAGATAAATATGCAGTAAAAGAAATGATCAGTTAACTACCTTATTAGTTTGAGTCACTTACAAGTAGAAGATCTGATTACCTTCCAATTTCTAATACCAACCATCAAAAGATCAAAAACCATACACTGATGTCCTCTATTGCTTGCACAATTTAGCAGGTTAAATTTTTGCAGATTGAAGCTCTAGTTCTCTAATATCAGTTTTATCTATGCCTATAAGAGCAGTATGGCCATAATAAAAGCCACAGCTAACTGACGAAGGCCAAAGCCACTAGCAATGGCTTCTCCAAACTCACTGTGTAGTTTGAACCCCAACCCACAAAGCTTGTGTTCATCACAAAGAAGTGTCAAGATCAGGAATTGTACTTATTCAACAAATATGTTTTGAGCACCTACACTGTTCTAAGTGCTGGGGACATAGTAATAAACAAAAAGGGGAAAATATGGCCGTCCTCATGGAACTGACATTAAATTTTGAAGGTTTGCCGCCTTCCAATCTCCATCCACATTCGAACATTTAGAAACTATGTTGATGGCAAAATCAAAATCATAGCAGTGCCTTATTATTGTTACAGCTGGGTTACGGAAGTGAGAGGTGCCTTCTAGTCTTCACCTCAATCTAGACTTTTGGGGTCAAAACCATGCCCACTAACTCTAATTTCACATTCTCCAGCCACTGTAATAATCCATCACTCTTCAGCAGAACCAAGTGAGTAAGGCTGAGTGGAAGGCAAACTCCAAGCTCCTCCAGGCAGCCTCAGTGTAGAATCTGCCCTCTTAGCCCCTACCCAATTGGTAGTTTAGCAAATATCCACATCTTGCTAAGCCAAGGAGCTACTTCTTCTCTCCTGGAGGTAGAAAGAAGTGGAAGAGTTTCCTTCAACATCCCCATCTCAGGAAGAAGGACAAAGATTTCCCATCCATGTGGACCAACATTGGAATGCCAGGAAGGATGTAGAAATAAGAGGAGGAAGATTCCCATCTCTACAATCTTTGAGTGGGTTTGGTATCAAGGAAATGCTACAAATGGAATAAGTTACAGAACTTTTTCTCATTTCTTGGGTTTTGGAGAGTTTGTAAAACAAGGACACTATCTATTTTTAAAGAGTTGGTAAATCAAAGCTGTAAAGCTAGAGAAGGTTAGGGTCTTTTTAGGAGTAGATTTGGACTACATAGCCTGTAGATGGGTTTTGTTCAGTCCTTAGAGTGTTTTTTTAAAAATTGTAGTTAAGGTTTTCATGAAAAATGGGAAGATCAGACAACATTGCTCCTGAATTCTCACAATAGGTTTTATCTATGCCTTGTTATTCCAGCCTCATGTTTTTACTTTCTAAACGCAGTGTCTCCAGTTGGGAGCACAGAGCACGATCCCACCAACTCACTGCCCAACAAGAAGCAGCTGTCCCTTTTATTGCAGCACAAGCAAAGACCCTCATCAATGGCCAGGACCAGGCCAAAGGACCAGCAGTGAGCTTGGGAGCAGAGGCCAGCAGCTTCCAGCATGAACCAGGCGAAGGAGTCCAGACACCAGTGTGGATCGGGGTCTCCATGTTCCAGTGGACATGTGGTTTCTCTAGTAGACCTTGTGCTCCTTTAGCCAAAGGAGCATGTGAAGGCTTCTCTCTCTAGAAAGTTGCTTCCTGGTGAGGCTTTGGATGGGAAAATATCAATGGCAGCACAGATCAGACTGCTTAGAGATACTCAAGGAAAGAAGGTGAGGGAAATCCCCAGACAGTAAAAATAAAGAAATGGAATGACATCAACATTTTGAGGGACTCTCCCAAGTCAGGTTCCCGGATGCTGCTCCACCTGAACATGGGCACTCCCTGGGGTCAAGAGCACACCTCCTAGAGCTGAACAAAGTTGGCTCTACCTAATAAACCTCTGTACCTCAGAGTCCAGGGAAGGCCAATTTTCAGATACTGAGGCATATGTTTTACTATATCAAATGGAAAAAATAAGGAGTTCACCTAAATCCAAATTAATACCCCATATATCACCAAAATAATCTTGTACTATAATGACATGTCATGTAATATAATTTCTGTGGGCATCCTGGTCCCTAAAGATAGACTCAAAATCTCCCATTTAGAAGTCCAGAAGAGGGAAGCATCTTTTTGAAGCCCAAAGCATTGGCTCCCAGCATTTCCCAGTACACTTTTCCCAATTCCCAGTGCCTGGAAATTAAGAGGGTTTCAATGGAAGATACTTGTGATTACTATTGCCTACAATGTGTAAGGTTTATATTCAGCACCTGTGAGTCCAAACTTTAGAGTTGCCCCCTTCTAGCTATATGGATTCAGTCAAGTCTCTTCACAGCTCTGAGTTCCAGATTTCTCTTCTATAAAATAGAAATAATTTCAGGGTGGATATTATGGTTATGAAGGATAATACACTCCACACATTATTCACTCAACAGAATAAAATCACATAGACCAGCTACATTAGTGTCACCCTACTTCTGTCTTGAAATTCATTTGTATCTCTGTGCTCTCTTGCTTCTTCTCTTGGATACTGAGTTAGTCACCTTCTGGGCCCTAAATCACTCTGACTTTTCCCTAACATTGTTTTTCCTTTCCAAACTGCAGTTTTATTATAGGCTACCTTAATTCTTGATGATCTTGTTCCCTCTTTAGCCTACCAGGCCCCTAAAAGTCACCTTTCTGGGAATTATCAGCATACAGAAGAACAAAAAAGCTGTTCTCAGGGAGCCTCCTAGGCTCCAGAAGCTTAGTCCCACAAATCCCACTTCTGAAACACCTGTTGAAGGAAGCACTCCAAATGCAGAGGAATAAATCCAGGATGATTATTCAAAAGATTCAGTAGATAAGGTCAAATACATATTAATAATTTAATAAAGTTTAATGTTGTTTTTTAAATGACTACAAAGATCCAATTGCTCAAACCATAGGTTTAAAGAAAGATAGATTTGATGACAGCAAGCAAGAAGAATTTCTCTATTTATTGAAGACACCACAGGAAAAAGTTAGCAGATGACAAGTTAAAATAAGATAGTTGCTACAACTAAAACAAATAGTGAATTAAGACTGAAAATATATGATAAATTTCTACAAACAAACAAGAAAAAGAAAAGATATGATACCATCAAGAAAGAAAATGGGCAATGCAATGAACAAGCAATTCACAAAGCAGAAATTCAAGTGGTTAATCTGATCCTGAAACCATATTGGATAGCAAATTTTCAGATACTGAGGCATATGTTTTACTATATCAAATGGAAAAAATAATAAGTTCACCTAAAATTGAAATTAATACCCCATATACCACCAAAACACTCCTGTACTATAATGACATGACATGTAATATAACATAATTTCTGTATTAAAACACTAATTACTTAACAAGTAAGAACTTACTAGTGGTTATGTTTATGTGTAGATTACAACAATACTCCAAAGTATATCAGATTCAACTATCAGAAAAAAATGAAAAGAAATGCAAAATAAATAAAATAGGACCAACCAAAAAATACAGAAAAGATGTCATATTTAATTCTGCATACCAATCATCAAAATTCAATACAAATACAAATACAAACCAAATTCAATACAAATACAAAGACTATCAGATGACTTATTAAACCAACACAAACACACACACACACACACACACACACACCCCTAATTATATGCTATTGATAAGAGATAAGTGTGTGAAGGAAAATAATTCAAAAAGGCTGAAAACATAGGGATTGATGAAGATATATGTTAAGCAAATGTTAACACAAAAAAAGCAGTTGACAATATCATGTTACATTGACTCTAAAATGCCATAGATTTTAAGATGTACAATTATTTTATGTACTACCAAAAAAGAAAATAAATTGCCCAATTATAATGCAATACTTTCTTAGAATCATATACATAAATGGAGCTGTTTTAAGGACATATGTGTATAATCTAGTACTCTTTTTCATTCATAAAAAGGTAAATATAAATGAGATTAGTCTATTAAGGTATTCATAAAGTTTCTTACTTTTTTTTTTTTTTTTTTTTTTTTTGAGATGAAGTCTTACTCTGTTACCCAGGCTGGAGTGCAGTGGTGTGATCTCGGCTCACTGCAACCTCCACCTCCCAGGTTCAAGCTATTCTGCCTCGGCCTCCCGAGTAGATGGGATTACAGGCATGCCCAGCTAATTTTTGTAGTTTTAGTAGAGACAGGGTTCCACCATGTTGGCCAGACTGGTTTCAACCTTCTGGCCTTCTGACCTCAAGTGATCCACTCACCTCAGCCTCCCAAAGTGCTGGGGTTACAGGCATGAGCCACTGCACCCAGCCCTAAAACTTCTTAAGTTTTGAGTGTGCTTCTGCTTGATCACTTCTGACTCAGAACCACTAATGTTTGTTTCCAGTAAAACTCTCCTGTGCCGACAAGAGCACTCGTGATACATTTCTTAACAAGTTACCTACCCATTGTCTCCAGACATCATTCCAAGCTGCTGCCCTCCATTCAGAAACTTTTGATGCTGTTACTTTTTTTAATTTACAGGATGCGCCATTAGAAGGTTTATCACCAACAACTAGGATCATATTCCTTCAACGAATGGTTTTTCTTGATGATTTACTGAATGAAACATCAGATGGGGAACATTTGTCCAATAACGGCATCAGAAAAGCAACTGTATTTGCACATTCATAGGCAATGACCAATATGTCATGACTGCCGCTTGGCTGATAATATTGTAAGATGCCATTCATTGTAGTAACATGCATCTAAGTTTCAGAGATGTTAAAATGAAAAAAAAAAAAAACAAAAAACTGTGTTCTTCAAGTAATGAATTAATGGTATGCACAGCCAACAAAGAAGTTAAGAAAAATATGGATAATGGTTCAAAGATGAATATTTCACTGGGATAAAAGATATGAAACAAGAAGATATGGCATATATGAACCATTAGGTACCCAAAAAACTTAGAATTAAAGTAGTCTAGGCAAATGGTATGAAATAATAACATAATTTGATTAAAAATACAGTCATAGTAAGGTAATTTAATACTTCATATGAGCAATTGATAGATCAAGCAAACAAAATATAAGAATTAAAAATATAAAGAGTAAATAGTTAACAAAATTCAATTTATAAATATATAAATACACATATGCTATATGGTATGTACCTATTAATGTTAACATATTAAAATACTTAATATATATATATAATTCTGTGTAATATTACATGTTCATATTATATAATATATTATATATAAAAAATTATATATATATACATATTATATATATACATATTATATATATATACATATTTTATATATATATATATATACACCTGAAAATCAGTGTTAATTTTTCTTAGGTTTGCATGGAAAATTTATTTTTAATGCACAAAGTCACAAAAAAAATATCAAAAAATGCTCAATGTTGATATCATACAGGCCATTCCATCTAACCATAGGCAATAATAAACATAGACTATTCTAAAATAGCCCCTAAATAATACAATCACTTGAGAATTTAGAAATAATATATACAATTCACATTTTAAAGGAAAATAATAACCAAAACAGATAGAAGTTGAAATAAAGACAATGAAAACACTGTATCAACATTGTAGGATATGTCCTGATATCTCTTTGAGATCCTGATTTTAATTCTTTGGGATGTATAATGACAAGTGAGATTTGTGGGTCATATGGTAGCTCCACTTTAAATTTTTTGAGGAACCTTCACACTGTTTTATAGTGGCTGCACTATTTCAAATTTCTACCCAAAGCATACAAGCATTCCAATTTCTCCACATCCTCGCCAACACTTTGGTTTTTCTGGTAATAGCCATTCTAACAGGTGTCAGGTAATATCTCACTGTGCTTTCAGTTTATGTTTCCCTGATTATTAGTAAATGCTAGGCATCTTTTCATATACCTGTTAGTCATTTGTATGTCTGGAGAAATGTCCATTCAAGTCCTTTGCCCACTCTTAATCAGATGTTTGTTTGTGTGTTTCCCATTGAATTGTGTGACTTTCTTACATATTTTGAATACTAACTTCTTAACAGATACATGGTTTGCAAATATTTTCTCTCATTTCATAGGTTGCCTTTTCACTCTGTTGATTTTTTCTTTGGTTGTGCATGAGCTCTTCAGTTTGATAGTCTCACTTGTCTGCTTTTGCTTTTGTCCCTTGTGATTTTGGTGTCATCCAAGAAATCTTGCCTAGATTAATGTTATGAAACTTTCCCCCATGTGCTCTTCTAGGAGTTTGGGCAGTTTCTGGCCTTACATCAAAATCTTTAATTTATTCTGCACTTTCATGTTTATTGCAGCATAGTGTACAATAGCCAGGTTATGAAAACAACCTAAATGCCCATTTATGGATACACGGACAAAGAAATTGTGGCATATGCACACAATGGAATATTATTCTGCCTTTAGAAAGAAGAAAATCCAACCACTTGGGACAACATGGGAGAACCTGGAGTATATCATGCTAAGTGAAATGAGCCAGTCACAAAAGGACAAATACTGCATGATTCCACTTACAGAGAAGATATCTGAAATAGTCAAATTCATAGAAACAAAGAGTAGAACAGTGGTTTCCAAGGAATGGGGGAAGGAGGAATGAAGGGATGCTCTTCAATGCATATAATCTTCATTTAAGCAAGAGAAATAAGTTCTAGAGATCTACTGTACAAGAGTATGCATATAGTATACTGTATTAACAATATTGTACCTTTAAAAATTTATTAAACAGGTATATCTCATATTAGGCCATAATACAAATAATTATAGGATGTATCCAAGGGATACTAAGAAAAAATGCAATGTTTTATTCATTAATAAGAAAATAGGCCAGGCACAGAGGCTCACTGTAACCCCAGCACTTTGGGAGGCTGAGGCAAGTGGATCACTTGAGGTCAGGAGTTTGAGACCAACCTGGCCAACGTGGTGAAACCCTGTCTCTACTAAAAATACAAAATTAGCTGGGCTTGATGGCACAGGCCTGTAATCCCAGCTACTTGGGAGGCTGAGTCAGGAGAATTGCTTGAACCTGAGAGTTGCAGTGAGCTGAGATCATGCCATTGCACTTCAGCCTGGGCAACAAGAGTGAAACTCGAAAGAAAGAAAGAGAGAAAGAGAGAAAGAGAAAGAGAGAGAGAGAGAGAGAGGAAGAGAGAGGAAGGGAGGAAGGAAGGAAGGAAGGAAGGAAGGAAGGAAGGAAGGAAGGAAGGAAGAAGGAAGGAAAAAGAGGAAAGAAAGAGGAAGGAAGGAAGGAAGGAAGGAAGGAAGGAAGGAAGGAAGAAGGAAGGAAAGAGAAAGAGAGAAAGAAAGAGGAAGGAAGGAAGGAAGGAAGGAAGGAAGGAAGGAAGGAAGGAAGGGAGGGAGGGAGGGAGGGAGGGAGGGAATAAAAAAAGTAGGCACAAATTTCTAAAGAGGTTGAATTGCTTCTTCCAGAAAACATCCAGACAATATCAAAGATGGCCAGATTCCTCCCCAGCCCTGAGTTTAGGAAATCAGATACCCCAGTTGGTCCAAGAGCTGGTCCATCACTCCAAATTTAGGTCCATTAACCCAGTGTAATTATTAACAGGCCCCTTTCACTCTCCTAAGTGTCCTGGTCATCCCACAGGTCTAGAGAAATTACAGACACAGGAAAAGGCAGAGGAGAAACAGTTCTACTTTTTTGTAGGAACCATGAGAAATGAAAAACCTGGGGTGCGCTAGGCTGTCACCAGGAAAAAATGAAATCTCTGACAGCAATGTGCTGACTCAAATGCTGAATGGAAGAAAGCACCAGGATGGGATGAGGAGGTTGGGGCAGTGCCTGCAGGGCCCTGGAAGTCATCAATGTGCTCAGGTAAGCAATACGTCCACATCTTCCTCCAAAGCTTAGGGACAAGTAAAAATATAATGGAAAGTAAACATTACAGCAGAACTACACAGATTAACTATTTTTGAAATCACAATACGGCAAGAAATAAAGTTTCAACTAATATTCTGTAAAAAGAAAACTTACTTCAAAATAAGAGAGGATTAAAAACGATATTCTCTAGATGAGTGGGAGCCATGATAGTTTATGGTGTGTGAGTTCACATGAAAAACTCACAGGAGACTCTCAGAAATCCTTGCCAGAAGGGGCAGGGAGAGTTTTTCAGCTAGCTGTGAACCTGCATTGTGCACTGAAATATGGAGTGAAATTTCTACTAGTGAAGCACTATTTGTCCCACCCACCTCATTAGTGAGACCTTGAGAAACCCAAGGTTAGGAAGATACTTCCTCCAGGAAGATACCTTCCTGGTTCCTCTTAGAAATGAGAGCCTTTATGTGAGCCTGCTTTGCAAACTATAAAACTCCTTAGAAGTGCAAGGAATCAATATTATTACCATAATATTCCATTAAAGCCATTTGATTCATAAAAGATTGACCGAGTTAACAAAATTTTTATTTCACAACTTTAATGCTTTCTGAGATCCAGCGATAACACTTTAGGTGAAAGCTTCACAAACAACAGCAGTTCTTCACCCAAACTAGCACCAGCATATATCACTTCACTGAGACATGAGCCAAGCCCAGGAACGGGGCAGCCTTCTTTCTGGGACTTCTCATTCTGATGGAACATCCATATCTGCTTCTCCTTGTCAGAATCCAAAAGGTCTTGATACACTATCACAGAGGAATATATCTGAAAATCCAGAGACCTGGACTTAAAATTCAAGAGTCACTACCCTCATTTTTACTTGGAATATTATTACCAAGTATGTTAAGTAGAGCTTTCTTTATTATACTTGAAATGGTGCCATAGTTCAGCCACATGCTCATGGCAAGGCCCTCAATTTCCCTAGACTATTTTCCATATGGACCCAGGGAGAGGGCACGTAGCCCAGTCCAGCACTTAGGTCACTGCATGAATATATTGGGAGGCAGCAGGATACCCTTATGTGGAAAGTCCAATAACAGATCCTCCCTGCCCATTTCAGGCTAAGATTATACTAAGATTTTCTCTGCATGGAGACCAACATCCAAACCCAAACTAACCTTAAGACAGCATGCTTAACCCAAAGTCAGTGGTGTCGGCTTTCCCCAATTCTTGGGTAAGGATGACAGGACAGCCTCCTTCGGAGCTGACAGGGATGAACCAGCCAGGGAAGGCTACAGACTCAAAGGTGGAGCTTCTGCCACTCTGAGTGTGGTAGAAGAGAAATGGCTTCACAGGCTTGGGTTGGTCGTACCAATCCATTATATCCTGTTCCTGAAGGGTGCAAAGGACACACCAGCAAGAAACATAACTGTTTGAATGCTTCACATTCTTTACACACTGATATTCCATGTCCAAGATAGCATTCCCTACTCACTGAAGCAGCTTGGAGACCTCTGTTTCATATTACAGGACTGGGGGCCACTAGGGGAGGGACAGCGGAGGGTGGGGAGGTTAAGGAGAGATAACCTGGGGAGAAATGCCAGATATAGGTGATGGGGGGATGAAGGCAGCAAACCACCTTGCCATGTATGTGCCTGTGCAACAGTCCTGCATGATCTGCACATGTACCCCAGAACCTAAAGTAGAATAAAAAAGAAAAAACAAAGAGACTGTAGACACTGGAGAAACAAGAAAATATTCAAAATAAGACAATAATTTGACTAAATTTGCATTTTAGTAGTCTCACACTGAATTCAATATAAAAGTCAGATACAAAGGCAGAGCTAGGCATATAGTAGGCCCCTAGAAAGTATTTGTTGAGTGAATGAATGGTGTCAGGACATGAATAGATTGATATAAGCATATCTGAAGGCAGAGAGTCCTAGTGATGACTGTTGCAATAATTATTTAAATTAATAATGCTGAGGATGGGGAAAAGAAAATGTATTTGAAAGCAATTAAGGAAGTATAATTGATAGAGATCTTGATGATTTTTGTATAGGTAGGAAAAAATAAAATAAGGAATGCAACATGAATACCAAGTTTTTATATTAAATAACTAGATAGAGAAGGCTGGGACACTTCTTTAGGTAGAAGACACAGAAGGTGAAGCAAATGATGGATAAGATGATGGAGCTAAAGCAGTTAAATTTGAACAAGTTGGATTTGAGATGTGGTAGAAATACACAGTTGAATGTTAAAATCAGGAACGCAGGATATAAGTATGGCTTGAAGATATAGATTTGAGAATTAACACTGAATAAACAATAAGGCCCTCAGAGCAGAAAAGATCAATCATGTAACTTGAGTAGAATAAATAGAGGATCTGAGTGGGAGTGACATCAGCAAGATGGCTGCCTCCACTCTCCCTCACAGAAATACAAACTGGCAACTGTCCACAAACAAGAATAACTTTGTGAAAATCCCTCAGCCAAGGGTGAAGCCTAAGAATCCCACTGGCCCACTGAGACTGAGGAAACCTACATTATAGAGGAAAACAAGAGTTTCACTTTGACCATATTGCTCCTCCTCCAGGCAGACACAATGTCACACCAAGAGGGTTTTCTTGGGTCTACTCTTTCATCAGTAGAAAAAAAATGGCCTAAGGCAGACATTCAGCTTCTCCTGCATTCCACATCACTTCCAGGAGGCTCATTTATTTCTTTCTGCCTGGGAAACGTGAAGGGAATTGGCAGGGCTAGACCACCTGAGGTCCATTATGAACAAAAAAGAGGGGTCAAGCTCACAGTGACCAGCACACAATTTTGGCAGTGGCACCACATCCCTGCCAATGGGATTGCTCAAACACAGAGTTCAGTCCACAGATGCTGCCAAGGTTGTGGAAAAAAGGAATGTTTTTACATGGTTGGTAGGAGTGTAAATTAGTTCAACCATGGTGGAAGACAGTGTAGTGATTCCTTAAAGATCTAGCAACAGAAATGCCATTTGACCCAGCAATTCCACTACTGAGTATATGCCCAAAGGAATATAAATCATTTTATTATAAAGACATATGCATGCATATGTTCATTGCAACATTATTCACAATACCAAGACATGGAATCAACCCAAATGCCCATCAATGATAGGCTGGATAAAGAAAAAGTGGTACATACACACCATAGAATACTATGTATCCATAAAAAGGAACAAAATCATGTCATTTGCAGGGACATGGATGAAGCTGGAAGCCATTATCCTCAGCAAACTAACGCAGGGACAGGGAACCAACCACTGCATATTCTCACTTATAAGTGGGAGCTGAATGATGAGAAAATATGAACAAATGGTGGGGAACAACACACACTGGGGCCTGACAGGGGTGAGGTTAAGAGGAGGGAAAGCATCAGGAAGAATAGCTAATGGATGCTGGGCTTAATATCTGGGTGAACAGTTGATCTGTGCAGCAAACCACCATGGCACACTTTTTCCTATGTAATAAACCTGCACATCCTGCATATGTACCCTGGAACTTAAAATAAAAGTTGAAGGAAAAAAGTCTTAGAAGAAAGCCAAGAAAATACCTGTCTTGACATTGGCCTTGGCAGAGAATTCCTGGCTACATCCTCAAAAATAATTACAACAGAACCAACAATTGACAAGTGGGACTAATTAAACCAAAGAGGCTTTGCACAGCAAAAGTAGCTACAAACAGAGTAAACAGATGATGGATTGGATAAAGAAAATGTGGTATGTATACATCATTGAATACTACACAGCCATAAAAAAGAATGGAATAATGTCCTTTGCAGCAACATGAATATAGCTGGAGGCCAATATCCTAAGTGAATTACCACAGAAACAGAAAACCAAATACCAGATGTTCTCACATATAAATGGGGGGTAACCATTGGGTACATGTGAACCTAGAGATGGGAACAGTACACACTGGGGACGACAAGAGGGGAAAGGAAAGAGGGGGGCAAGTGTTGAAACACTACCTATTGTTAGGTACCATGTCCACTACTTGTGTGACAGGTTCAATCCTACCCCAGACCTCAGCATGACACAATATACCCTTGTAACAAACCTGCTTATGTACTCCCTGAATCTAAAATAAAAGCTGAAAAAATATGTCAGTTACTGACAGATGAATATGACATGTTCTCACTCATATGTCAGAGCTAAAAAAAAAAAAATGGATTTCACAAAGATAGAGAGTAAACTGGTGGTTACCGGAGGCCCAGAAAGGGAAGGGAGTGGGGGATGAAGGGAGGAAAAAAAGGGAATATAAATATATTTACTACCACTGAACTATACAATTAAAAGGGTAAAGATGGTAAATTATATGTGTATATTTAACCTCAATGAAAAAATTTTAAAAATTAAAAGCTTCATACAGAAAATAAAACCAAAATGTAAAGGTAACCTATAGATTGAGAGAAAATATTTGCAATCCATATATTTGATAAGAGACTAATATCCAAAATATATAAGGAATTCATACAACTCGATAGTAATAATAGTAATAATTTGATTTAAAAATGGGCAAAAGACCTATGCAGACGTTTTTCCAAAGAAGACATACAAATGGTCAACAGGCATGTGAACAGGTGCTCAACATCACTAATCAACAGGAACATTTGAATCAAAGCCATCATAAGGTAACATCTCACACTTGTTATTGAAAAGTAAGAGATAACTTATTAGGAAGATGTAGATAAAAGGGAGTCTTTGTGCATTGATGATGGGAGAGTAAGTTGGTACTGATGTTATTTATAACAGTATAGGAGTTTCTTAAAAAGTTAAAAACTAACTACCATATGAGCTGGTAATTTTATTTCTGGGTATATATCTGAAGGAAACAAAATCCATATGTTGAAAAGATATCTTCACTCCCATGTTCACTGTAGCATTATTCAGAATAACCAAGACATGAAAACAACCAAAGTCACCACTGATGAATGAATGAATAAAGAAAATGCTATGAACATATATATATATATATATATACACATACATATTATTATATATAACATATTATGTATAATATTACTATATATAGGATGTAATGTTATATATAGTATATACATAATATGTGTAGTAATGTTATATATATACTATATATAGTGAGTGTGTGTATATACATAATGTAATGTCATTCAGGCATGAAATAGAAGGAAATCCTGCCATTTGCAACAACATAGATGAACCTGGAGCACCTTATGCTAACTGAAATAAGTCAGCCAGAGCAAGACAAATATTGTATGATCTCACTTATAGTGAAATCTAAATAGTGCAAACTCAGAAAAGAGTCAGTAGAATGGAGGTTGCCAGAGTCTGGAGGATGGGAGGAATGCGGGGATGTTGGTCAAAATGCACAAACAGCCAATTATAGAGAATAGGTTCTAGGAATCTAATGCACAGCATGGTAACTATAGCTAATAAGGCTGTATTATGTAATGGAAATTTGTAAGAGTACATCTTAAATGCTCTCAATACAAAAAATAAAATTGGTAAAATGTGAGGTGATGAATGTGTTAACTAACTTGAATGTGGTAATCATTTTACAATATATACATACATCAAAATGTGTGCAATTTTATCAATTAAATTATACCTCATTAAATCTTGAAACAAACAAACAAACAAATAGAAAACAAGAGGGCCCAAGATGGAGACTTGAAGAATGCCACCCATTCTGATGAATTTTCCGACTTTCTCATTGATTGTAAGTCGTTCTCCTGTCTGTTGAATTATCTAAATCATGCAGGTAAAAATTTGGGTTTTTGAATGCCAATTTCATAAGCCTAGCCAGCATTAAAACACAAAAGAATAAAAGTAGATGAATATGATGGTGATCTCTATGTATAAGTAGGAAGATAATGACTGTGGTGGAAGATTCAAGTAAGAAAACTGACTAAAAGGAAGCTTGCTAAAAGATATCTTGGGTACAAAACTCAGGGGTACATGTAACTTAAGCTTCAGTTATCAGTAATTCCAGTCTAGAATTATGCCTGAAACTTAGCAAGACAGTGTATCCTTGAGAACTTAGACTATGAATTGACTAAGAAGCCTAACAATGAAAGAGATTGGATTTATAAAATTCACTGTTCCAAAATTATGCCTTGTTTAGCTGGATGTAATGACTTAGCTGGACATCAAGATTACTTTATCAAGATGACATTTCTCAGTCTACAGAAAGGCAGATTTCTCTATAACATGGCTAAATAAGAAAACCACAGGCTAACATAGTTCTTCAGAGGCTATGGAATATGAAAATACAATTGTGACCCAAAAGTAAGTTTAGTTCCTTGCACATTTGTGACACAATTTCACCAGAAGATATCCTTTTATTTGAGATTGGCCTGATGGCTTTGATATAGCAAATATATATATATATCTAGAGTTTCACACCTGTAGATTGAAGAGATTCCTTCAAATTTATATCATTTTGCTTGCTACTAAAGATTATTACCACTTGTTATTTTCTCAGTTGGAACAAAAAATAATTACCCATCATCACTCCTATCTTACCCAGTAATATCTGAAAGACTAATTAACTTTTCCTATGTTTCTTCCTCTTTCTTTTTTAAGACATATAATTTCAAGCCATTTGGAATGTCATATTTGTATTCATTCCACTATTCTGGAATCATTTTTGTTTTTGTCAACTTGAATTTCTCCAAGGACCCAATCCTACTTGTACCACCAAAATTTGAATAGTTCTTTACCACAGATTGACGATTATTAAAAATAGAAAAAAAGATTAAAATCCAATTCAATGTAATTTGCTTCAATCATCTAAAACCAGCATTTTAGCTCAGAGTATTTTATTGCTGAATTGTGTTTCACTTTGCTAACCATAACATTTTTTTCTTTTTGAGACAGAGTCTTGCTCTGTTGCCCAGGCTAGAGTGCAGTGGCATGATCTCAGATCACTGCAACTTCTGCCCCCCAGGTTCAAGCACTTCTCCCACCTCAGCATCCTGAGTAGCTGGGACTACAGGTACACACTACTGCACGTGGTTAATCTTTATATTTTTAATATAGATGGAATATCATCATGTTGGCTGGTCTTGAACTCCTGACCTCAAGTGATCTGCCTGTCTCAGCATCCCACAATACTGGGATTACAGGGTTGAGTCATCATGCCAGCCTGTAACATTTTAATCTAGTGAATCAGTCTTGAAAAATAAAGCCTTGTTTTCCATGGTACATAAACAAACTGATATGGTTTGGCTCTGTGTCCCCACCCAAATCTCTTCTTGAATTGTAATCTCCATGATCCCCACATATTGAGGGAAGGACCCATGGGCAAGTGATTAGATCATGGGGGCTGTTTCCCCATGCTGTTCTTGTGTTTGTGAAGGAGTTCTCATGACAGCTAATGGTTTTATAAGTGTATGGATGATCACCCTTCACAGCACTCTCCCTCCTGCTGTCTTGTGAAGAAGGTGCCTGGTCCCCCTTCACTTTTTACCTTGATTATAAATTTCCTGAGGCCTCTGTGGCCACGTGGAACTGTGAATCAATTAAACCTCTTTCCTTTATAAATTACCTAGTCTCAGGTATTTCTTGATGGCAGTGCAAAAACTGACTAGTACACTAACCTCTTTGATATCAATTTTCTGTTAAGAATAAGAAAAATAAGGCAGAAAATTGGGAGATAAACATATTGAAATTTAAAGAATATAATTGGGTTTGAAAAAATGTTTTAGATAAAAATCTTTCCATTGAAACAAATTTTTCAAAATGAAAATGGAGTGGTGGGGAAAATTTGAAAGTGTTGAGAAGTTATTTTAAAAAAGGAAAAGTTGTAGTGTGGTTCAATCTACCAGTTGAGAAATGTTGAGAGAGCAATTTTAATCACCCTTGTTCCATTACCTCTGACTGCCAAGTCTTTCTAAAAGACCCAGTTCAAAGCTTTAATTCCCTTTTCTTCCATCCTCTTCCTTCCACATTGTCCTTTCCTTCTTTTTCTCCCCTCCACCTTCCTCCTTCCTTTTCTTCTTTCTGTTCTCCCTCATCACGGAGTTTTGCAATAAGTGATTCAAAAAATTTGCCAGTATGCATACAAGGGTAAGAAATAAATAAAGGGAAGGGTAAATATGGGTTAAAATAACTGGGAACCATGCCAAGTAAATTCCACTATTTAATGCAGTTTAATTTACTTCAGCAATAATTTATAAACTACCTCCTACATGCAAGACATCCTAGTAAGCACTAGGGACACAAAGCTGATATTTAACATATTGTCTTAAAGGAGTTTATATTCAAGTATATTTAATTCAGAAATCCAGTGACTGTTTTTACTGGAGAGAATTGTCATATTTTCCATTTTTCATCTAATATTTACTAAAGAGTTTATATAGCAGCATTTGAGGAGTAAATAACTAAGATCTAGCAAGGATGATTATTTGCTATTCTGTTGTCTAGGACAGTAAGTATTTATCAGTGGAGGTCTTTAATATACCTAGTGCAACCTTGACATTTTAGACTCTAAAATTATACCACTATTTAATTTTATCCACCTACAAACAGGAACAGAACAATTGGACTAAACTGGAAGCTCCAAGATGATTTTACAATGTTTGGGTTGCTTTCCACTGAACCATAGGGTGAGTTAGTCATTATGGCAGTGCTAGTCAGGGTTTTCTATTCTAAGAGTTATCTTTCCTCAGCTCTCCCTTCTTTCCTTCCCTCTTTCTATTTCTTTCTTTAGCATCTATTGACTCTGCTACAAACGAGGCACTACACTCCAGTAGTGCTCCCTTACTTTGCTCTTCCTATCAACAAGCAAACATTTCAAGGGCCACCCATGATATCTGAAGGCATAAAGTGTATGAATTATGTAAGTTTCATAGTGTCTGGTAGTTTCCATATACAATTTTTAGATTTCATATTTTAAATCAAAATATGAACTTTGAGAAGTCAAAGACTACGACATAAAAACATTAACAATGTTCTGTACCCCCATTTCATGCTCTACAAAGACAAATTCTTTTCAATGCTTTTAGCTCTTTCTTTTGTCATTTATTTCTATATCTCTAACATACCTATATTAATCTTTTAATTACTTTTTTTAGTCTTAGGTATTATCTGCTGATCCAAACTGTGGATGGCAAGTCTTAGGCTCTCTTTTATCCCTGCTCCCTACCACCTTTGTAGTTATATAATGAGCCAAGGTGTAGACCTTACTAGTGGACCTGAGTAAAAGTTGGCTGGGCGGTGTGTTATGTATTAGAAATCACCGACTTGTTTCTTATTCTCTCAGTCTATCTCTTTGCTTTTGTCATTGCTACAACAAATAAATATGTATCAAAATGTAGCCTACTGAAGTTTGTTTCCATGCCTTTATTGCTTTCTAATTTGGATCATATCTGCTGCTTTCTGTGGGACACCTTTGGAAATGTGCTCAGCCGTATCATGCATCCATAATACTGGAAGTGCAAAAATTAACTTCCCTAGGACAACTCATCTAATGGAGGGGAGGACTGGCAGACAGATATTCCCTTCCTCTGTTTCTTGGTCTGACCCAACCCTGAAGTTCAGTCTACATGACCCCTGTGGGAAAAAGCCCCAATTCTCTATGGTGGTAGCTAGCTTAACAATACATTGCCTTTTTCTTTTCTCTGGTTTCACCCCTTCCAGTCTCCCTGTCACATTCCCCAAAATAACTACCTCCATGCAGGTTCTTACTCTAGGCTCTGATTTCTGGGAAACCTAGGCTACTACAAATACTTTTGGGAAAGATGATTAAAAGGAGAGAAATGTACAAGGAGAAAGTTCTGCCCTTTCTCATCACTTTTGAACATGATCTTGAGGATATCATGCTAGGTGCTATGAAAAAAGAAGCCAGAGAATCACAAAAGAGGGGGCATCCACAAAGAATCACAAAGAAGGATTGCTGAAATTGTAAACTGCCTAATTAACAAATTCCAGGACTGCCTTCTTTCAAATTTCTTGTTATGTGAAATAATAGTGCTTTAAAAATGTTATCTAGGAATTTCTTAGTTGCAACTGAAAGCATTCGTGACACACATTGCAATCTTCCTTGGCATTAGGCCTGTCCTGGTGGGGATGGAAAACAACTTCTTATGTCCTAACCTTTGCACATATTATTCCTTGTACTGGAAATGGCCTCCTGATTTCTTCCTTTTCTTCCTGTTTGTTCTTTTCCTTGGCTGTCTAATTCTCATTTTTCTTCAAGATTAAACTCAAGCTCCACATTTAGTTTGAATTAAATGCCCCTTCTTCTTGCCTCATACCCTTCTATACCTTCCTCAGAACACCTTACACAGTGCCTTATAATTTGCTATGTGTCTTTCTGTCTCTAAGTTGTAATATTTAAATTGTAATATTCCATCTAAATTGTAATATTCTTAAAGACAGAAACTCTGTTTCCAGGGCTTAGTACAATGCCTAACATTTTAATGATATATTTACT
The DNA here is from genome assembly GCA_963573385.1 of Cacajao melanocephalus. Taxonomy (NCBI): domain Eukaryota; kingdom Metazoa; phylum Chordata; class Mammalia; order Primates; family Pitheciidae; genus Cacajao; species Cacajao melanocephalus. The sequence continues at coordinate 13,754 of CAUYLG010014852.1, read as the reverse complement.
GAATGATTAGGTGTGCCTAGGAGGGGAGATGCTGGCAGAATGGTGATATAGACAAACCATACGTTGGACTCGGAGTCAAGGTCATTTGATATAACACTCCTATTTCATAGAAAACAAAACAAGTTGCATATCAATAGTAAAGAATTTCTACTGTATAAAAATTGCTAAAATATTCTATAAAACAAATGGATGAGATTAAACAGTTTTTATGATTCCTTCCAAACAATTAAAAAAATGACTTATTTCTTCTTAAAAAAAATTTAATGCCAGATACAGGTAGAGAAAGTCCTAGAGTCAAGGTTTCTTGACAGTCTTTTTAAAATGTCTCCTTTGTCACATAGCTCCATGGATATGTGAATAGATGTCATTACTGAGGTTGACCAAAACTTCTAGCCCAATATACCTGTGAGCAAAATTTCTGGGTAAATAAATTTTATTAAAAACAAGCAGTGAGTTGGTTATCAAGCTATTATTTCTTAAACCTGCCATTCTACATTCTTCTCCATGATGCTGTGGCTGGGACCCTGTAGACCACATTGCTGCTTTGTCTGCCTGCTCCCTGATAAGCTGCTGATAGAGGATACAAGGAAAGACAGGGTCATGCTCCTTTCTGTTGGTTTTCTGTTAGGATCACTATCAGCAGTGGTTCTATGCCTCAGCAGCACTGGCTGCAAACTGTTTATTTCAGTTCCCAATTTTTTTCTCCATAACCTGATACTCAAGCCCTCTTTCTCACAGATGCCTGCACCAGCTCCACTGGTACTTTCCTTTGAGCTCCTGAGCCATCAGCATTAGCCAGACAGAATCTCTTCCTTAGAATTCTGGGTTTCAGCTCTGTGGGAGCATCCTTTCTCCAAGCTCTTTGTTCTAATAACCCCAGTCATTTCCGTTTGTCATCCCAGCCCTAGGGCCAGCAGTTGAATTCTGCACTTACTACTTTCGTTACCACAGTGTTCTTTCTTTCCTTTTTCTAGTCCTCCACCACCTGTTTAACTGAATCCCTATATAAAGTTGTCTCTATTAAAATAACTAGCATGGCATTTATTTTCTTAACTAGAATCATAGTGTGAGACATATGAATCTATTTTAAAACATATGTACATATATAGTTATTTAAGTTTATTTTATATGTTAATAGAAAGCAAACATCTTAATCAATATCTGTAAGTAATTTTTTCTTTATGGTAAATCAGTGTAAACTCTCATGAACTACTTGAAAACCAGGATTGCTATGGGTTGGATGTAGTTTGTGCACACCAAAACTCCCGTTGAAATTTGATATCTAACATGGTGATGTTGAGGGTTAGGGCCCAGTAGGAGGAGATTAGGCCATGCGGGGTGGATGCATCCTAAATATATTAATGTCCTCCATGGGGTTGAGTGCGTTCTCAGTCTCTCGTGACAGTGGATTAGTTTCTATGAGAGCAGGCTCTTATAAAGTGTCTGGCTTCCTTGGTTTCTCTCTTGCTTCCTCTCTTGCCATGTGATCTTTTTGCACACACTGACTCTTCTGCTTTGCCATGAGTGGAAGCAGCATGAGGTACTCACCAGATGCAGCTACTCAATCTTAGACTTTCCAACTAGGTTTATTATAAGCCAAATAAACCTTGTTTTTTTAATAAATGTTCAGTCTCAGTTATTCTGTTTTAGCAACACAAAATGGACTAAGGGATGATTTTATTAATTCGTGTGTTCCTTAACCATAGTAGGTTGTTGAATGAATTAATTAGAATTCCTGGATAAAACTCCTGGATGAAATACCAAAGAAAGACTAACTCATGAAGCCATGACTATGTCAGCAGGAATTTAGTCTTTTTAGTTGCAAAGCAGATGATCATTTATGATAAAAAGAAATTGTGGCATTTTATGTAACATCATTTAAATGTTAGAATTAATTTGGAAAATATGTTTATTTATGACTCAAAGAAGCTGAACTTAGAATCAAATTTCTGGCCATCGGGGGCTGAAATGTGCCATTACATGCCTACTGTGTGCCTGGCATGGTGCTATTTTGCATCTGTTATCTCTATTTTTTCCCAAAATCTTATTTTTAGTAATATAATATTCATTTTATAAATTAAGAAATAGGCTATGATAGTCTAAGTAAATTGCTCAGGATTGCATAGCTATTTAGGAGCTAAAATGTGATTTACAACCAAGGTTTTTTATTTCTAAGACTATTTTATTTTTCCATGTCTTCTTAGGGCTTAAGAGTTGGCCTTGCTAATTGAGATAGAGATGTACAACCTTGTACTTCATATTTTCATATGTAGTACAATGTGCTGTAATAAGCACTTGAACTGATTGTTGGCTCATATGAGAAATAACAGCTTTAAAACAGCTTAAGGCTTGAAGACTTTTTATATAAAAACAAATGCTAGTAAAACAAAACAGTACCTTTCCTACACTCTCTTAACTGTTGTTAAGTGTAGTTTAATCTACTCCTGACCCAGTGCCTAGGCTTTGATCTGATTGCTCTTCTGGATCTGAATGTAATTTACTGTTGAAATTTGATTGAGATTTGGCTTTGATTAGCCTAGTGTCAAAGGTACATGGGGCTTTTTCTTTTAGGAGCCTATGGTTTTGTTTTCTCTATCACTATCTCTAAGATACTTTTTGATAAACTTTCTGTCAGCATTAGAGAATTGCTTCTATTAGCCATTTGCCTTATTGTGCACTCAGTAATCTTTGGGTTGTTTTTTTTTTTTCTTATTTTCCAGTTCTCTCTCTTTCTGACCAAAGACCAAATCAGTTTGTGAGTTGGAGCAGGAACAACTACTGATCTTGTTAGGAATAAATCTCCTATCTGGTCAATGCTAAAGGGATTTCCCAATGTACATGTCTGCTAAATTTATTTCTTATTCCTCCTCAGCCTTTAGAAGTATAGAACAACAATTGTCTTCATTAGTTAGAACATTTAAAATTGGATACACATATAATAGTAGACAGGCCATTAACCTACCAGATCATTGTTAACAGCAGCTGTTTTCACACTGATACTGGTTCCATTTATGTAAGCCTTTATGTCTTACATGGAATATTTTGGACAAGAAAATTAAACACAATTCTGGAAATAAGATTTTCAGATAGAAGAAAAGTTTTGACAGTTTGGCAGGTGAAGAAAGACATGCTGAACATGATGGTCCAAGAGCTATTTTGAATGAACCAACAATGGTTAGAAGGGATTCAAATAAGACAGAGATGGACAAGCTCATATTTCATATTTTTATATCTAGAGCAATGTGCTCTATTTGAACTTATTGTTGGCCAATATGAGAAATACCAATTTTAAAACAGCTCAAAGCTTGAAGTATTTTTATGTAGAAATAAATGTAGAAGCACAAGGAAATTGCAGTCTCCCTCAGCCCTACCTAGGAACTCCGTGGGAGCTGAGAAATAAGCAGTATTGGAAAGGGAGATGAGGTTTGGATTCAAGGCAAGTTTTATTTACATCCCAGTTTTTCTTGAGACTAGCCCTGTTAGTAGCTAGTCTTGCCCAGAAAATGCTAAGCATGAAGATTTTCTGTTCATGAAAAACATAGAAGAAAAGCTACATGGCATTCACATATGCAGTGTCTTTCTTAAGAGTTTGGGAAGTGAAAAAGGTACTGGTGGTTTGTAGAGAAATTACAAAGTGAGAAAAAAGATTAAAAATAAGAATTCCTGCAAAGATCAAAAGAACCCTGCTAGAGAATTTCCCATGATCTAGAAGTTGCATATTATGATTTAGTGCGCATTCTCTTAATTGCTATCGTTATTTTTCAAATCAGTCTCCTGGAGATGTGGGAGCATAACACCAATTTTACAGCTTAACTCAAAGCTAAACTTTATTTACCTTAGAGACATATTTATGTGTGCTTACCCATAAACTGATGCATACATGTAAGATATGTTGAAGGGAGACAGAGAATGAAGCAGGAAAGGAATATTTCTTGAGCATCTGTTATGTATCAGACATTGTACTAGGTTTCTTTTTTAAAAAAAAAAAAATTTTGAGATGATTGTAGGTTCACATGCAATTGTAGGAAAAAAGTGCAGAGAGAGCCCATGTACCTTTTACCCAGTTTTTTTTTTTTTTACACCAATGGTAACATCTTATAAAGACATAGTATAATATGAAAAACTTGCTTACTCTAGAAGCCCAGTTCAATCCCATTTTAAATAGAAAAATTTGGGTAAGAGTTTAAAATAATGATGAATTTTACCTAGTAAAATAAAAGTAAAATTGAATTAAAATTTTAGCTACTCACACAAAGCAGGGGATATCTGTGGAAAATAATGTTTAAAAAGTAATATTGGTAGTTGATATGGTTTGTCTGTGTCCCCCCACAAATTTCATCTTGAATTCCCATGTGTTATGGGAAGGACCCAGTGGGAAGTAATTAAATCATGGGGACAGGTCTTTGCCATACTAGTCCCATGATAATTAATAAGTCTCACAAGATCTGATAGTTTTAGAAAGGGGAGGTTCCCTGCACAACAAGCCCTCTTCTCTTGTCTGCCACCATGTAAGACATGTTTTTTACCTTCTGCCATGATTGTGAGGCCTCCCCAACCATGTGGAACTCTAAGTCCAACAAATCTCTTTCGTTTGCTAATTGCCCAGTCTTGGGTATGTCTATCAGCAGTGTAAAAATGGACTAATACAGTAATAAACATGAAAGAGTGACCAGTCAGATCCTAAAGAAAGAAGATAATTTTAAAAGAATTTAAAAATTTGAGAGTTCAGTTCCTACTAGCTGTTAAGAGATTATGTATCTAAAATAACAAAACAGTTTGGTATCAGTGAAGAATACCAAGATAAATCAGTAGAACAGAATATCAAGTCCAGAAATGGAGTCAAATAGATGCATGTGCTTTAGTATTTTATAAAAGGGAAATTCAAAATTAGTGGAAGTGATAGCACATTCAAAAGTGATGAGGACAGTTTGGTCAGGAAAAAAAACTGACATCATACCCTTACTACATATACCAAAATAAATTAGCAGATGAAACTCAAATATTGGAGGAAAAAAGAAACTAGAGTTGTGAATAAGATAAGGGCTTACTTTGAGAATACCATGAGTATCTAGGTAATAGACTTATTTGTACCCTAAACCTCATCATCATGCAATATGCCCAGGTAATAAACTTTCACAAGTACCCCCGAAGCTAAAATAATCGTTGAAATAAAAAAGAAAATATCATTAGAGCTGATAACTTGATAATCATAACAAGAAACCCAGAAGCTTTATTGGAAAAGATGAATAAATTTGACTACATGCAAATTAAAACTATTGAATAGGAAAATGCTATTAAATTATTTCAAATCTAAACTACAGAGACACATGCTTGCAAAATTTGTGGAAAAGTTTATTTCCTTCAGCAAATCAATAAAAAAAAAGACCAAATGCCTAATAGTAAAAGGGTGAAGAATACCAAAAGGAAGTTTATAGATAAGTACAAGTGATGAGTAAAGATATAAAATTATTCTGAACCTACTTGTAATTAGGCAATTACAATATAAAATTTTTAAGAAAGTGCCATTTTTCTTTGATAAGATTGACATAGATTAAAATTAGGTATTGAATATATTAGTTGAAGAAAAACAAGCACTCTTGCATGAAGATATATATATATATATATATATATATATATATGTGTGTATTTTGTCAATTGCATATAATTTTTTAAAAACTTATTTTAAGTTTAGTGGTACAAGTACGGGGGGGTACAGGCCCCAGGTAAGTTTAAAACTCAGCAGGATACAAAAATTAGCCAGGCTTAGTGGCGGGCACCTGTAATCCTAGCTGCCTAGGAGACTGAGGCAGGAGAATTGCTTGAGCCTGGGAGGAGGAGGTTGCAGTTAGCTGTGATGGCACTATTGCACTTCAGTCTGGGTGACAGAGCAAGACTCCATCTCAGAAACAAAATAAACAAAACACAAACCACCACCACCAACAACAAAAACCCCAGCAGAGCAGTCATCAAATTTTAAAGCCCCAAAATTATTTTATTTGATTCCATCTCCCACATCCAGGGCACAGTGGTACAAGAGGTGGGCCCCTTAATGCCTTGGGCAGCTCCACCCTTATGACTCTGAACAGTGTAGCCCCCATGGCTTGATCATGGTTGCAGTTGAGTGCCTGCAGCTTTTCCAGGTGCAGAGTGCAAGCTGCGGGTGAATCAAAAATTACTGGGTCTAGAGGACAGTGGCCCCTTTCCCACAGCTCCACTAGGCAGTGCCCCAGTGGGGACTCTATGGGGGTTTCGACCCGACATTTTCCCTTCACACTACCCTAGTAAATGTTCTCTCTGAGAGCTCTGCCCTAGCAGCAGGCTTCTGTCTGGGCATCAAAGCTTTCTCATACATCTTCTGGAATGTAGGTGGAAGCTGTGAAGCCTCTTTCATTGTTGTACTCTGCACGCCCACAGGCTTAATACCATGTGAAAGCAGTCAAGGCATATGACTTGCACCCTCTGAAGCAGGAGCCCAAGCTATATCTGGAGCCCTTCAGCTGAGGATGGAGCTGGAGCAGCCTGAATGCAGGGAGCAATGTCCTGAGGCGGCACAGGGCAGTGGGGTAGGGGGCTGTGAAACCTGGAAACATTCTTTTCCTCTAGACCTTAGGCCTGTGATAGGAGGAGTTGCTTCTTAGATCGTTTATACCCCAAACCTCAGCAGCATGCTATTTGCCCATGTAAAAAACCTTCACATGTACCCCCATGAACCGAAAACAAAAGTTGAAAAAACAAAAAGAAAATAAAAGTAAGAATTTAGAAAAAAACACAAGAAAATGGTTGAGTATTGACTTGAATAGTAGAGTTTAGAGGTAGATATTACCTTTTTTATATGCTACCAAGCTATAAAAATGTTTTAGCAAGTGCATGTATTGCCTTTATAACTACTATCAAAAGTAGTTGATACATTTAGAAATAGTTTCCAAGCATTAATGAGGTCCTCCTACTAAGAGGTCATGTCTAGCATTCTCAGAATTACTTCTGCTTACCTCTTCACCTGTTCAGAGGCCTTCGCTCATTCTCCTTCCTTGATTCCCATGCTTAACGTGCTTTCCTCTGCCTTATCTTAATCATTGTGTATCAAATTACTCTGTTTTATTTTACACATAACAATTATCACTATCTAGGATTCTTATTTATTTGCTTGCATGTTAATTTCTTGCCTTCCTACAATATATAATGAACTCCAAGAGGGAAGGATTTTGTATCTGCCTTGTTTAGTACTGCCTCCCCAGCTGCAAAGTAGGGTGCCTTACGTATTTGTTGAATAACTGAATGAATTGCAAATAATATTAAAAAGAACCAGGGTTACATAGTCACCCATTTCACAATTGGATTTCTCCAAGTTGGACACTTGGCTTCATTCTTTATTCTTCCTTTTATATATCATGCAGTCAGTACCTGCTCTGAAGAAGAGCAATGAGCTGTGAGGAATACCAAAATATAATAATGTTTATCCTGTCCTCATCAGCTTACAATTGGGTGGAAGAGAAACACAAGTCATTATTAGTCAGTCCACTATGGATTGAAGGGTCCTTGAACCAGGAGAGGTTACCCAGGGTAAGGTAGAGGGAGAGTAGTGGTTCTTGCCTCATTAGTCAGTTTGTCGGGGATGCAGTGCAGAGGAGTTTCTGCCCCTTTGTACTGGAATACAAGAGTTCTGGAAACCTCCATTATATTGCAGCTCTGGGGATTTACCCCCATGCACAGAGGACTCTGATATGCAATCCTGCTTCTGCCAGGGTTTCTCTCCCATATGGTTTCTATGGTTCCCCCGAATCTCTGCCGCATGGGAGGGACCTCTGCCATGCATGCCAGCTGGCTCGTGGGCCCTGTTTTCTCACCTTATTTCTGCCAATGCTGTTTCAGAGAGCTGGGACCGGTTCCCACTTTATCCAGCCTTATCTCAGAGATCATTCTCTAAACACAATCATCCTTACATGGGGAAAGAAACATAATCAGGATACAGCATCTTTCCAACAATCACTGGATCCTCTGCCTGGAAATTTCCACTTTAAAGACTTGCTTCTTTGGTTAATACATTGACCTCTTTTGGAATTCAAACGCTGCTGGGAATGAAAAAAGACATATCGTAACATTTAAACAATAGAGAGGGAAAAACAAAAATATTTAGAGTTTCAGTGTGAATATATGAATCAGGCATTTGGCTTTTGGATTATAGGCTATCAGGAAATGACAGAGACCTCAGAAATATATGTGTGTGTGTGTATGTAAATTTTTATCCATTTCTGTTGTTTTTGCACAATGATAATACTAACCCCTCAGAAAGTATGGTGGTGTGGCTAAGATAATAAGCAAGTTTCCTGAATCCTTGCCTCTTTGGAATTTGAGGAATAGATCCTGTTGATATTAGATGGAGATTCTTGGGCAGGCAGTCGACAGGCCAAGACACTTGAGCACCTAGGTTGGTACTCACAAAAAAAGTTTTTTGGTCGTATAGGAATTAAGGGCTCAGATTCTGGTTAGAGCAATATACACTTGACTCTTGCTTTGCTATGTGAATTGGGCAAGTAACAACATCTTTTAAGTTGGAGTTTATATACTTACAACAGACAGATGGTAAAAGTACCTCATTCATGGAGTTGTTGTAAAGTTGGATGAGCTAAAGTAGGTAAAGTACATAGCAGAGTCCTTGCTTGTACAAGGTTACTTGATAAACACTGGCTACTGAGAATGAGGAGATTGTTAAAGGCAAGGCTTACCTACTTCATATTGCTGTGAAGGGCCCTCCTAATGTCAAGAAGCTGATCTAGCCGGCTGTCCTCTCATCCCTACTGTTTTTCTGCATCTTTTTTTTTTTTTTTTTTTTTGAGACAGAGTCTCACTCCGTCACCAGGCTCCAGGCTGGAGTGCAGTGTCGCGACCTAGGCTCACTGCAACCTCCGCCTCCCGGGTTCAAGCAATTCTCCTGCCTCAGCCTCCCGAATAGCTGGTTCTACAGGCAAGGGCCACCACGCCCAGCTAATTTTTTTCTGCTTTTAGTAGAAACGGGGTTTCACCATGTTGGCCGGGATGGTCTCGATCTCTTGACCTCGTGATCTGCCCGCCTCGGCCTCCCAAAGTGCTGGGATTGCAGGCATGAGCCACCGCGCCCTGCTGTTTTTCTGCATCTTAATGTTCATAGCTTCGAAGTGAACTAGGTGATTTATTCTGCCTACCGTCCTACCAAGAATATATTGTGTAATATTATAAAACAATTAATTTTAGATTGGGCAGTATGTCCTGGAGCATCTTCAAATCACAATATCTTTGGAGTACATGAAAGAGTTAGGGGATATGGGAAAAGCAATGGAAATGTTAGGATTTTATGACCCTTAAAGTTACCTCCTCCTGCCTATTTCCCTGAGATGACATGTGTTTTCACTAAAATGTAGCAACAACTGGACTACTATGAACCTTTGGATGACTGTTGTATTCTTTGGAAACTACCCTGATATTTAGAGCACAGAGAAGGAATCACATGGTTCTAATATGCCATGTAATTTGATTTACCTCAAAGATCTGAGATGGATAGAGAGTTTTTCCACCAGACTTACCCCGGCAGAGGACATGGGTTCAGAACTTATGTTCAAAGAAACAAACTTTTTCATTAAAAAACAAAAATCCATGCTCTCAGAGGAAAAGCAGCATCAGTTGCTCAGGTTAAAAGAATTGGTCATGGATAATAAGTCACTCTTGTGGCTTTCCCAGTCACTTATTCCACTTATAACAAGCTCCTCTGAAGGTCCATGGAAGTATCTGAGTTTTAAAATGGAGATTCCCTAGCTCTATCTACGAGGTAGGGAGTGGGGCCTTGAAATAAGAATTTTTAATGAGCACCTTTATCTGATTCAAGCTCATTTGAAACACACTTAGCAATACATTAATTGAGATATTGGCACATAAATCTCTGTGTCAGTTACAAAGCTGACACAATCTATCTTTTTCATATTCTTTACTCCTTTTTCTTTTTGCATGAGCAAAAAAATCTCATTTTACCTAGAGATGAGATTTTATTTTGTTCCCTAGTAAGTTGAATAAAATAGAACTAGAAAATTTAGAAAGCAGCTTCTATTATCAAAATATCATACTGATTTAAAAAGCAAGGTGCAAATAGTATGTTATAATTTTTGTTAAGAAAGAATAAGAAATAAGAATACACACATACTTATACACAAACACAATATGGATAACACAGAAACTAAATAAATAGTTTTGTTATTAAGGATGGGTAGCTATAAAGTAAAAGCGATAATAAAGGGACTGATACTTTTCTAAGTTTACCATTCAATATAGCTTTTATTTTAAAACTATATTAATATTTTACATAATAAAAAATTAATTTAGTAAGTATTCATTCCTAAAAATGAATACAAATAGAAAAACGTGCCTCAAACTTCAGATCAAATTGATAATATGAGCACAAAAAGCAAACTCGGAATTCAAGTAGATTTTAGATACTGTACTAACTGCATTTCACCTTCAGTGAGATATTTGCTAAAGAAAAAAAGAAACTGTCGTTGGTAGTAAAATGGTTTTAAATTATTTTGTATGCATTGTAGGAAGTAAACAAATGAGCAGGTATTCTGGTGTTTTGAGGGAATGGAGCTTTTATTTTAGGAGAATAAGAAACAAATATGGAAAGAGAGAAGGAAACTCTGTTGTATTGGAATACAATTGGGGGTATGTGTATGAACTCATGACTTTATGAAAACATATTTACTTGCTGGTTACAATGAAAAAGTTTAGAAGCAGTCACACTCAGTAGCAATGAATGTACCTATTATCCTGATCTTGGTTTCTAACTACCATTTCCCAAAGGAACCAGGGACCCCTGGAAAACTATTTGATGTTAAGTCTGGGACAATGAAGTTCAAGCTGAGCCTGAGCATTGAGCTGCACCAAAAAGTAAAACTGTGCTCAAACACTGATAGGAAAATGTCAAAAACAAAGAAGTCAGCTTGAAAGGACTTCCACTGGCCAAATTTGAGACAAATGCAATACCAAAACAAATAATGGCAGGAATGAATCCAATGATTCATAGTCATAGATTTGCTTTTGAAACTGTGAGTGAGCCCATAATGGTACCAAAAACAAAGGTGGTGAATGGAGAGAAGAAAGGAAACTTCATCTCTCTAGAAGTATAGCAAATCATAAATGTAGAAAGAATGTAAAATGATAAATTTCTAAGTCTGTCAATCACAGTTGTAATAATTAATTGAAGCAAAACCCATCAAAGCATACTAAAACTATTGTGTAAAATATTGGTCTTATAATCATTTAATTAATTAACTATGTATTAATTTCAGAGAGGACATGGTGCATACACAATGGGGAAATCTGGCAGCATCACCTTAACTAAATGATTATACTTACAATCACCAAGTTTGACAAACTGGCAACATATACCACCTGATGTGATGCATTAGAAAAGACATAACATTCTGCCAAAAATATTTAACTTCATTCTAGTCATGAAGAAGCAATTAAATAAATCCAAATGGAGAAACAGTCTGGAAAACAAATAGTTAGGTACAATTTTTGTAAGAAAGAAGAACTAAGAATACATGCATACATACACAAAAACATCTGTGAAAGGAAACAATAGGGAGAACACAAAAGCTAAGAAATTGTTTAAACAACAAAAGAAACTACGCTAGTCAACTGAAGAAAGTGATTCCTCAAAAACATCAATGTCTTAAATGTTAAAAAAAAAAAAAAGCGAAGGCTAGACAGTTCTAGATTTAAAATTACTAGAGACATGACAACTGAATGCGATGCATAATTCTTGATTGATTTTGGATTTTCAAAAGTTATACATTATTGGGACAATTTGGAGAATTTGAATGTGGAATGTATATTACATGGCATGGTATAAATCAAGGTTAAAATTTCCTGAAAATGATCTGTTCTGTTGTGGATATGTAGTAGAATGACCTTGTTCTCAAGAGACGACTTAATAGTGCACCAAAATGAGAGAAAGAAAATGTAACAGAATATTTACAATTTGGGAATCTAGGTAAATAGTATCATTTATTCATGGTATTACTAGAGCAACTTTTCTGTACGTTTCAAATTTTTCAAAATAAAAAGTCGAATGAAGAAAGGAGAGCACAAAAGAAATGAAGCTGTATTGGTTGCAGGCAAAATTGGTTGCCAGAATGTTGCGATAGACACCTTCACTTATCACTTACTGGGCTGGGTAAAAGCTTGCTAATAGGCACATTAATTAATTAATTAGCCTCTGCAGTTGGGCTTTCTTTCCATCCCCCAGCCCTCACCAGGATGTACTTAGGTACAATAATGGAGGAGGAAAATGGAGAGCGTTCTCTGTATTACCATCTCAGAGGGATATTCCCGCTTCAAGCACCTCTCCAGAGGGCTAATGGCCGACAAAGCCTTATTACCATTCTGGGATAAGTTCAGTTTTTTTTTATGATAGTAATTTGTTACACCAGTTTGCCACTTGCCTGCTGCTTCATTGTTAATCCAATAATCTATATGAGAAAAGCAATTTGATGTACCTCCTTCCCATCTGCTGCCCATCAGCCAATCTATATCTTAACTATCAGTGATTTATGAATGGCATCTACAATAAGCATATCTCTACTCCACTGGCGCCCTCCTTCGTGGCCTCCTGCTTAGGTACACTCGCTGGAGGTATTAGAAGGTAAGCTCAGCATGGAGATTAAAAGCAACAATGTAATAGTAAGCTGAACCACAGTTCCTGCATTTGCTCCTTTCAAACAATTAACATGTATGCATACCCACACACTAAGCAGATCCACTTCAGAACCAGCCATAAGAAATGTGAGAAACTAGGATATTTTTCATTATGCTTTGTACTCAGTGCTTAACCTTGTTTATTTAGCTGGTTGAAGTTAGTCATTGACCATTGCGTGCTATCTGAATGCTGCACTTCTCACCCCAACTTCCTGGCTGCTCATTCACATGAACCAAGGGTCTGCCGGAGCCCTGGATCCTGATTTCTTTCCTGCAGAGACAAAAGGAGCAGGTAGCTATGGGCTAGATGAGCTGATGCAGCTCTGAAGAAAGGACTTTGTTTTTGAAGGTGTGAGCCTGGTCTCTGCATATTAGGGCATTACCTGTGATTGCTGAGCTTAATTTTCCTCAAGTCATTCTGGCCTGCCTAGAAGAACAAAGGCTTTAGATGACACTTCCAGAAGAGGGACATAATGGAATTGGGTGGGGAGAAAATGATGGCACACAGCAGTGTCGCTGTCACAGTTAAATATGGCATTCACTTAGATTCTGTGCTATTCGTTGCCTATAGATGCTTGATACACATGGCCCAACTAAAACTATGGTAAGAGAAGAAACACAGACATAGGATGGAAATCTCAGGAACCCACTACTATTGCTACTTGCAGGTTCTACATAGTGGGAGTCCACGTTGCATAGTGGTTAGCTCACTGGTAAGTTGAAACTCTGCCTGTGCAATGTGCTATCTCTCTGCTCTACAGTGTTTATGAACCTGTTCCAAGTCTCTGTTACTTCTGTTAAACGAAACTCCTATTGGCATCTCATAGGGTCATGATCAACAGTAATAATTAAATTATAAACGTTTAGTCTCCGTTTCTCATCAAATGTAATCTTTTTTTTTTAATTTTTATTGTATTTTAGGTTTTGGGGTACATGTGAAGAACATGCAAGATTGTTGCATAGGTACACATGTGGCAGTGTGATTTGCTGCTTTCCTCCCCTTCACCTATATCTGGCATTTCTTCCCATGC
>CAUYLG010014851.1:0-54360 GCA_963573385.1 Cacajao melanocephalus | reverse complement strand
GTCACACAGTTTTTTACCTGAATTTTCAATACTGTTGCGGCCCAGGACACCCAGCGGTTTTTGGTTTCTGGCTGTTTCAAACACAGATGATGTTCAGAAAGACATACCCCAATTCACTCTTTTTTTTTTTTTTTTTTTTTTTTTTAGAGATGGAGTCTTGACCTTTCGCCCAGGCTGGAGTGGTGCAGGGGCTCCATCTCAGCTCACTACAACCTTGCTTCCTGGGTTCAAGCAATTCTCCTGCCTCTGTCTTTCAAGTAGCCGGGATTACAGGCACCCACCACCATGCCCGGCTACTTTTTGTGTTTTTAGTAAAGACAGGTTTTCATCATGTTGGCCAGGGTGGTCTCAAACTCCTAACCTCAGGTGATCCACTTGCCTTGGCCTCCCAAAGTGCTAGCGTTACAGTCTGAGCCACTGTGCCCGGCCCCTCAATTCACTCTTACTTCCAGAAAGGATAACTGAATATGAGCTCATAATCCCAAATTATCCAACACACAAAGAAATCACAGTCACTGGAGTAAGAGTCAGCAGAAATCATCAACAAAATTAGCTCTACAAATATTTCCAAATTATAGAAAGGAGGAGACTCTAAGTAATCTGTTTAAAATTGAATGTGAGTGATGAATGAGAGACTTTTAAAAAGGAGATAGCTATTAAAAACAAACCAAATAAAAACAAAAATATATCTATAATAGGCAAACAACTAAAATTGGTGGATCACACAAACATCAGGTATAAATACACTGAAGATAATTAGTACACTAAATTATTAATTGGAAGTTTAGGGAATCAAAAGAATAGAAAACATGAAGCTTTAAGAGACAAAAATTGGAACATCAAATGCATCTCACCTGCAGAATTCATGAAGGACAAAATAGAATGCTGAAAGAAAATACTTGAAGAAATAATAGCTGAACATTTTTGATAACTAAAGACATGGACTTTTAGATCGAGGATTCTCAACAAAATCCAACTGGGGGGAAAAATGCATTGAACACATCATGGTAACATTGTATCACTTCAAAGACAAAGAGTATCTTAAAAGTTATCAAACAGGAAAGACAGCCATCAATCAGTATTTGGACTTACAAACAACTTCTTAACTATAGAAGCCAGATGGTAGTAGAATAACGTCTTGAATCTGCTAAAAGAACAGTAACATTGGACTGTAAGCACACCTTAACTTACATTTAAGAGGAAAGTAAAAATAAAGACATTACTTTTAATGGAAAAACCACAATTACTTTTGCCCCAACCTAACAAAATTAGGAGACTTTACCTTCAACAGAAACACATTAAAGCAACTTCTAAAAGATGTACTTCAAGAAAAAAGAAGCACTTTGGGAGGCCTAGGTGGGCCCATCACCTGAGGTCAGGAGTTCAAGACCAGCCTGACCAACAAGGAGAAAGCCCGTCTCTACTTAAAATACAAAATTACCTGGGTGTTGTGGTGCATGCCTGTAATCCCAGCTACTCGGGAGGCTAAGGCAGGAGAATCGCTTGAACTTGGGAAGTGGAGGTTGCAGTGAGCCAAGATCATGCCATCGCGTTCCAGCCTGGGCAACAAGAGTGAAACTCCATCTCAAAAAAAAAAGAAAGGAAAAAGAAAAAATATTTGAGAATGAAATTTGAGATACCAGACAGAAAAGTATGCAAAAATTTTGCAAACATGTAGGTAAATCTACATTAACATTGACCCAATAAAAATAATAGTGATTTATTTTGGTGATAAAGATAGAGAGAAAAAATGAATATCAGAAAAATGTACTATATTAAAACAGAAGGTAATTTTCAGTTTAAATAATTCAATGTTCCTTGTATTGTTGCATGAGTTAGGTAGAAATAATAATTAACTTAAATATTAGTTCAACATACCTGCCAAAACCCCAAGAATAATCACAAAACGAATAGAAGGAATACATAATTTCATCAGAATGCCTGGAAAGAGAAAATGTAATAGAAATGAGCTCACCCAAACTCTGAGCATTAGGAGATTTATGATTGCTAAGTGTTATAACAAAGGTTTCTTTATTCACACATTTTATGTTGGCGTGGTGAAGTCAGCATTTTGACTCTGTACTGTGTACTGAAAGAAATAATCTGCTCCTGTCTTTATTGGCTGCAGCTAATGGGCCCCACAGCTTTCCCTGTCGGCAATTTCGGCAGCCACCAGAGTAAAAATGATTCCAGCCTTGAAAATAACTGATTCTGAGAATTCCACAACATATTATTTTAAGTAGTACAATTCCACTACTTGTAAAGTATAGCTGTAGACAATAGTGTAGAGAGTGTTTAACTACTCTGGATTCTCTTGGTGTGATAAATTCAAGTTGTGAAAAATGGAATGAGATATTTGAATGAAACTGAGAACCTCTATGGGTTACTTCCTCATTAGAAGATGTACTAGATAAAAATATTCCCAGGGGCAATTAAAGATGACAAGGGAATTTGTCTGTCTTCACATAGATAATAGGCAGAAGAAAAGTTCTGCTAATTATTTTAGATTTCACCATTTGGTCATTTGCTGTGATTTGTGGTTAGCTGGAGTTACGGTGCCAATGAGCATATCCACCCATTTCCTCTTGTTTTCACCAAAGAGTTGTGATAGTGAATATCTCAAATATTCTTACCTCAAAGTTACTTATCTGCGACTTCAGGGTTTATCCTTTGGACTAAGGAAGACAGGAAAAAATGAAGTGTGAGAATCTGGCTTCTTCCTAAAATGTAAGAAATAGGCTCCAATCAAATAAATTTCAAAATGTAATGACAATACAATTTTTCACAGAACTTAGTAAATCCTTTTTATCATCCCACCCTATGAAAGTCTAAATGTAATTCATATTTCCTTGGTGTGTAGCTCAATTTGGCAAAGTGTTTTCAAGGAGTAAGATTGGTCAAGTGTGATTCAGGAGAGTCTGCCACTTACATGGGCTGAATTATGATCAGAATCTGATAGGACATTTTACAGATTATCAAAACTACATTGTTGTTGTACCCTTCGAGATGATGATCAGAGAGAAATCAAAATCAGAGCATTGTGAGTATAGACATCTATTTAAATAGAATCTATTAAAGGAAATGTTGACCTTTGGTGCCGCTGGAAATAACACCAACTGAATGATGCTCATTTACAAGCTGCTATATAAATAATTGACAAAACAGGAGAAAAAGTCATTCCAAGAATTCATGAGGGTC
The DNA here is from genome assembly GCA_963573385.1 of Cacajao melanocephalus. Lineage (NCBI taxonomy): Eukaryota > Metazoa > Chordata > Mammalia > Primates > Pitheciidae > Cacajao > Cacajao melanocephalus. Next base: position 51,162 of record CAUYLG010014851.1, on the reverse strand, counting down.
TTATCTCTGAATGGCTCTTTCTTTTCAGCCATTAGATTTTCCTAACCACCTTGCTATAAAGGCAAACCATAAATGCTGAAAGGGCACAAAAGAGGACAAGTTAAAAATAAAGTTTCTTGAAACACGTAGAAGCATGTGATAGGCAGAATTTCAGGCTAGATATAATATTGAATGAATTAGGTTCTCACGGAAAAAGTCTTCTTAAAGAAATATATGTGACAATTTCACATGCTGCTAATGAAAGAATGAGAAAGACTGTAGAGAAAGAATATTGCCCTTTGGCAGGCAGCCAGTCAGTCATCACTGTACCAGCTGTAAGTGATGCAGCAATAACTAATGAGGCCAACTTTATTGGGCAGAACTGTTTATTCTTATTTTACAGGGGTGTAGGACATATGCCTGAGAAAAATACAGGGAAACTAGTTAATTTTGGCTTTTATAGTTAAGATTTTAAAATATATACATATATTAATGCTTGAATTCTGTCTTGCTGGCTGCCTGAACACAAATATAGAGCTCTGCTCTGAGTTTCCTATAATATACAAGAAGAGCATGTTGTTTACACACATACACATAAAAATATGGGTTTTAATGTCCAAATATTTTCAAAGTCAATGTGTTGAGTATATAACAAGGTAAGCTCTTATGTTATTTTAAGTAGTCTATTGAGGATTTTTTAAAGGTTGTTTTTTGCTTTTGGATCTTTTTTGGCAATTATAGATCTGGAGTGAGGTTGATTCATGTGTAAGTTTGCATATATGATATCAAAAAATGATATTTATTTAGTTACTAGAGAAATAAAAACTCCTCCGCAGTATGAAGTGGCTCAGCATAAAGTGTGAGAGTACATGAGCACTATGTACATAAGGTGTAAGGAGACAGAGCCTCATTTCAGAAGCTAGAAAACAATCTATGATACAAAGGTATCAGAGATGAGAGAGGGATCTGTCAGAGCCACATCTGACGTGTGGGGATCTTTTGAGCAAGAGCCCAGTCCAAGACTGAGTCTAAGAGACTGTCTTTGCTGGTAAGTTACCCCTGTTCTTTTGCAGTCCTTAACCTATGTCTACAGCTACCTAGATTGAGAACTTTCTTTATTTCTTCCAACAGAAGAAGCTCAGAAGCCTAGAAGACATGAAATCTAACCCTGACATACGTATCATTTGAAGCCACATTTTCATTTGATGTTCTATATGCTTAGCTAACGAGATCCAGCCCATAAATATTTTACACAGAAAAGTAATCAAGTCAAATGTAAGATCGTTAGTGTGATATATCAGTTGGCTGTACTTATTTTATAAAAAGACATTCCCTGGGATTTAAATTATTTTGTCTAACTATAGCTCCCTTTCATTTACTTATATATGCACTAGAACCTAGAGAAGACATTGTATCTCCTGAAAAAGTGAACTTAAGATTAGAACTTTCTTGCTAAACCAATCTAGAATATAATTAAAGCCAAACCGATTTAGATTCATATCATACTATTGTGCCTGTAAAAACAAGGTTATAGCATAATATTTAAAAATATTTGAAAATGGCCTTGTACTAAATAGTGTACAGAAAATAAGCCAAATTATGTTAAAAAAATAAATGTAGAGAAAAGATTGAAACAATGTACACTGAAATACAAAGAAGAATTATTCTGGGAAAGAGATTGATGCACTTTTCATTTCTCTTTCTTTGAATTATTTTTTACTCTCCAAAGTGAGTGTTTATGTTATCACATATACATTCTATTACATCTATTTTTTTTTCTTTCAATTCAGCAAAATCCCTAGTTCTGTTTTCATGAGTTTTACATAAAATATGTTCTGTTGTTGGTAATGCCAAAGTAGAACATCCTTTCTGAGTAATGTAAGCTCTTCGATAGTTCATTTAAATTAATTTCAGTCTATTGAAGCTTCATTTGGCTGAAGTTGAAAGAAGCTTATTTTGAAATTTTCCTGATTTTCCCAATAATCCTTTTTTAATTTTTATTTTTTAGATTTTTGAACCCATGATCCAGTTAAGGATCACACATTGCATTTAGTTGTTATGGCTTTTTAGTTATGTATAATCTAGACCATTTCTCCTCTTTGTTATAATCTTTCATAACATTGATATTTCTAACATCCTGTCACAATTGTTTTGCAAAAGTCTTTTAATTTTAATTTTCTGATTTTTGGTTACTTCTTCTTGATTAGATTCATGTTAACATTTTTGGCAGAAAAATTATACAAGGGAAACTGCCTCCTTCCCTATATATTACATTGGGAGGCTCATAAGTCACTGTGCCCAATTTTTGGCAATGCCAAACTTGATTCCTTTGGTAAATGTGGCATCTGTCAGATTTCATTATTCCTTTTTTTTTATAACTTTAAGATCTGGGCCACATGTGCTGAACATTCAGGTTTGTTACATAGGTATACATATACCAGGTTGGTTTGCTGCACCTATCAACCTGTCATTCAGGTTTTAAGCTCCTCATCCGTTAGGTGTTTGTCCTAATGCTCTCCCTCCCTCTTTCCCCTCATGCTCTGACAGGTCTCTGTTTGTGATGTTTCTCTCCCTATGTCCATGTGTTCTCATTGTTCAGCTCCCACTTATGAATAAGAATGTTCAGTGTTTTATTTTCTGTTCCTGTGTGAGTTTGCTGAAGATGACTCTTTCCAGCTTCATCCATGTCCCTGAAAAGGACATGAACTCATTCTTTTTCATGGCTACATAGTCTTCCATGGTGTGTATGTGCCACATTTTCTATATCCAGTCTATCATTGGTGGGCATATGGGTTGGTTACAAGTCTTTGCTATTGTAAATAGAGCTGCAATAAACATACGTGTGTATGTCTTTATAGTAGAATGATTTATAATCCTTTGGATCTATTCCCAGTAATGGGATTGCTGGGTCAAATGGTATTTCTTGTTCTAGATCCTTGAGGAATTGCCACACTGTCTTCCACAATGGTTGAACTACTGAAGTATGTTTTCTTTGAAATTCCCAAGGAGTTTGTGGAAAAACACTTGGGACTGTGTGAATCCTGTTCCATAAAAATCTTTTGTGCAATAGTTTTTTATCATCCGTTGGTGACAGTTGCTAAATTAATTAATACTATGGTGATGATACCATATTTTTATCAATCCTATATTTCTATCAATCCTATACAGAATGGCATTCTGTAAACAATAACTTCCCTTTTTCTACTTTCTTAACTTTTAAAAAAATATACCTATACAAACTCATGGATTCTTTTTTATTGAATGAGTTATAAAACCACTCATGGTTTTTGTTCATTTTGTTACTCAATTTGTGCCCAATTTGGCCACTGCATGCTCTTTTAAGTTGGTTCCTGTGTTCTTTTCATATCTCCTTGTGTTTCGGAGTCCTTTTATCTTCTTTCAGGCATGTTCCCAACTTGTACATTTTCTGCCACACCTGTAGTCATTTCTTTAACAAGCCTTGGTGATTTTTAATGGGGAATAATATATATATATTTTTAAAGTTCTGGACACTTTATAGCTACTGGAATTCTAGATTCTGTCAGTGGACATTGCTAACAAATGCTTAGATACGTAGAGAGGGAAAGAGAGAGAGAGAGAGAGAGACTTTTTTTTAATAAAGAGGCTATACAATTGGTCCTTCATACCTCAGATCCTGCATCTGTGGATGCAACCAATCACAGAAGGAAAATATTTATCTAAAACACACAACATAAAATAACAATTTTTCAAATTTTTATTACATAAAAATAATGAAATAATAAAACAGTATAATGACTATTTACATAACAATTACATTGTATTGGATATTAGAAATAATTGAGAAATGATTTAAAGTATACGGGAGAATGTGCATGGGTTATATGCAACTATTATACTATTGTATATAAGGGACTTGAGCATCTATGGGTTTTGGTATTTGCAGTGTCCTAGAAGCAACCGCCGGTGGATACTGAAGGATGACTCTACTATCACTACTAATACTCTCCACATCACAAGGCTCTTTATCTCCGTTCCTATTTTATATTTGCATCTCTCTTCTCCCATAATGAGAACCTACTTCCCAATAGCATCAATATGTTTCTTTCTTTGTTCAGTTCTACACTGCATACAAATAGTTTTGAAATCACTGCATGCCTGCCACTATCAACATCAAAACTACTTTGTAACTTTTGGAATGTTTCTGCATTTTCTCTTGGTTTTTTTGGTATTTATTTATTTATTTATTGAGACAGAGTTTTGCTTTTGTTGCCCAGGCTAGAGTGTAATGGTGCGATATCAGCTCACTGCAACCTCCACCTCCTGGGTTCAATCGATCCTCCTGCCTCAGCCTCCCAAGTAGCTGGCATGACAGGCATGTGCCACCATGCCCAGCTAATTTTGTATTTTCAGTAGAGATGGGGTTTCTCCATGTTGGTTAGGCTGGTCTCAAACTCCTGACCTCAGGTGATCCGCCCTCCTCGGCCTCCCAAAGTGCTTTTATGTCTTTTCTTTAGAGTATATCCTATTTAGGATGTCCTCTAAGAGTACTCTGTTCAAAAGTGAACAAATTCCACTTTAGAGTAAGCAAATTAATTCTTCTGTATGATTATGCTATCAGTGCTACAGTGATATATTCCTTTGTTTCTGTTTGTTTTTCATGTTGATACTTGCTTCATTTGCATTCCTTTTGCTTTATTTTTTAAATATGTAAATTATTGACATAGTTTCATAGTAAAAACATATTAGAAGAGTCCCAGTCTCAACCTCTCAACTGTTTTTCTTCCACTCAACTCCCATCACTCTCTCTGTGTAACCATTTTCTTTAGTATCTGATTGATACTTTCTCTATTTATTTCTTTAAAAAATAAGATATTAAAAAAGATATATAAATACATATTTTATGCCCATTCATGCTTAAACACAGGTTTTGTATTAAGTATATTTTCCCATATTGTTTTTTTACTTCACAATATATCCTAAAGATTATGCAATATTAATTCATGAAGATTATGCTCATTTTTATTACATAGTTGTGTAGTTGTCTATTCATGTGTGTTCAGCCTGGTTTATTCAACCAATTGCAGGGACATGGATGAAACTGGAAACCATCATTCTCAGCAAACTGACACAAGAACAGAAAACCAGACACCACACGTTTTCACTCATAAGTGGGTGTTGAACAATGAGAACACACGGACATAGGGAGGGTAACATCACACACCGGGGCCTGGGGAGTAGGGGTTTAGGGGAGGAATAGCAGGGGGTGGAGGGATTAGGGAGGGACAGCATTAGGAGAAATACCTAAGGTAGATGATGGGGCAATGGTTTTATGCAGCAAACCACCACCATGGCATGTGCATACCTATGTAACAAACCTGCATGATCTGCACATGTACCCCAGAACTTAAAGTATAATTTTAAATAAAGGAAAAAAAGAATTTTTTTCATATACTTTGCTATTAGAAATGTTGCTGCAATTATTATCTCTGTGAATTTTTGCTTTGTTTGATTTTCTTGGAGATGTATTTTAAGAGTAAATCTCTAGAGGTGGGATTACTGGATGAGAGAGTAATTTCTTATTTTTTTTGTTTTGTTTTTTTTTTTTCTAAGAGTAATTTCATATCAGTTTTTTTTTTTTTTTTTTTTTTTGGCTATTGGGAAGTTCTTCACAGTGCTTTTATATTTTTGTATTCTGTTAGTGGTAAATAAGAGTGCCTGGTGCTGTACCACCTCAGCGAAAGAAAGTCTTGTCACACTCTTGAATTTTTGCCAATCTGATAGACAACAAATAATATCAAGCAGGTAATTTTATTGTATTTTCTCTTATTATGAGTAAAGTTGAGCATGTTTTTATGAATTCAAAGGCCTTTTGTATAATTTCTGTGGGAAATCTTTATTCATGATAATTGCTCAGTTTTCTAAGTTTTTTTGATTTTGTGGGGTTTTTTTTGTTTTGTTTTTTGTTTTTTTGAAGTCTTGCTCTGTCACCCAGGCTGGAGCAGTGCAGTGGTGAAATCTCAGCTGATTGCAACCTCTACCTCCTGGGTCCAGGTGATTCTTCTGACTCAGTGTCCAGAGTAGCTGGGACTACAGGTATGTGCCAACATGCCCAGTTAATTTTTATATTTTTAGTAGAGACAGGGTTTCACCAGATTGACTAGGCTGGTCTTGTACTCCTGACTTCGTGATCTGCCCACCTCGGCCTCCCAAAGTGCTGGGATTGCAGGTGTGAGCCACCGTGCCTGGCCTCCTAGCCTTGTTTTTAAAGAGACTTTCGTGCATTAAGGATATTATACATTAATTTATAGTACATAACGCAAGTATTATCTCTCATATTTTGAGAAAGCTGTCTATTTAATTGTGTTATAGTGATTTTACTTGGCATGCTTTTTATTCCTTTTTATTTAGTCGAAGTTATCCATCTTTCTTCTTGCTTATCAACTTTGTATTGTAATAACTTACATCAAAAGAATAAAATGTTTTAAAAAAGGAAAAACCATATAATAACTTTTCTTACTAGAAGTGCTTTTTTTTTTTTTTTCAAATTTCAAAGTGCCAAGGTGGTAATTTAAGCCATATAAATTAATTCCTGGTTAATATCTGGTAAAGACAGATTGTTTTTATAAAAGGGATAAACTTTTCAATGTCCACCAGTCACCCATGATGAATCCAGAAGCAGTGTTAAAGCCAACTACAATCTCAATAAAACATAACTACATTTCCTGCCAGATTTTATAAATGTATATATCTCCCATGCAGGTTGATTTTTTTCAGTGAGTCATTTAGTTCAATCAGGTCATTTCTGTGTAAGAAGTTTTCAGAAATACCTAAAAGATGTCTTAGTCTTAGAAGATGATAGAAATTGCGTGTTATTTTGTCAGTGTCTCAATTCCTTTAACTTACTTCTTTAAACATAAAGGAAAAAAAATGAACAAATGAGTTATATTAAATGAGTTAATATTTTTCAAATGTTGAATTACTTTCTTCTTCATTATCAGCCAAAATTATATAATTTTGTAGATGTGTTTAACCCCACAGTTTTATGACCAGAGATTCTTTTCCAGAATGCATCTAAAGTCCAGACATTCTCTTGAAGAAAGTCCTTTATCTCTGGATCTGGAAGCTTCTATTTGTTTACGCCTAGAACCTAGATTAACTAAGTTTATTTTGCTTCCCAATAATGAGGGAAACAATAATGCAACTGTGTAAGAGAGTATGGGAACACAGTATGAGTTCAGTAAAATATATTGAAAAAAATCTGAAATGAGAATCAAGAGAATAAATACAGAGTTGTAGTTCTGTCAAAATTACATCTTAGGAGCCTGAGTGATCAATTTCTGATTTACAATATGCACATCTGTAAAATCTAAGAGTTATGATTGATTAAATATAATCTAAATTGGAAACTTCATAATTTTGTGATTTTTGGCACTCTTTTAGCAACTTCTTTCCTCATACTTCTTTCCTTAAGACTATCTGATCTGCCTCAGCTACCCATACTTCCTGAATTCATAACTCCAATTCACTTATTCACTAAAACTTTTCCCTTTGTCATCCTTACAAGGGCACAGAAATACTTAGTAAGAATATAACAAAGAAATACTTAGTTATATTCCACAACAGTTTGTATTTTGCTTACCATCCTCTGTCAAGTACTGTCTTAGTCCATTTGGGGGACTATTACAGAGTACTATACACTGAGTAGATTCTCAGCATCAGAAATTTGTATCTTACAGTTCTAGAGGTTGGAAAGTCCAATATCAAGGCAACAACAGATCCAGTGTCTGCTTGCGTCCCATTTTGTCGTAGATGGTGCTGTTCTCACTGCATCTTCACATGGCAAAGTGAGTAAGGCAGCTCTCTGGAGCTTCTTTCCTGGGGGTTCTGCATTCTTGACCTAATCACCTCCCAAAGGGCCTCACCTCCTAATACCATCATTTTGGAGGTTAGGATTTCAACATAAGAGTTTTAGGAGTGCATAAACATTAAGATCATAGCAACTACATACTAACTTTTATAAAACTAACTTTTCTAGGTCAGCTACCCAAGATTTGTCATTTCTGTTTAAGAGTATGAGTTGTGAAAGAAAAACAAAATTTCAGGACCCCAATTTGCTATGCCAGAAGAAAAAAATTATGCTCAAAGCTGGGCCATGCACGAAACTGCCTTTCATTTTGTTCCTAAGCAGATCACTTCAGATAAAAAGCTAGAGGATATCACCACAGGTAGCTACTCTATGTTCACTTCACCTTATGTAAAGTGCCAATTTACTAATACATAATTGACTATTCCCTTACGTGCTCCTTTTCTCTTGCAACATGCAGATCCAGTAACGTGGCCATACCCTTCCTCCATCCTCTCCAGTCTGCTTTTCCCCTTTAAATATTGAAGCTCAAAATCATCTTTGAAGAAAGACACAGACCACAAATTGTTCCTATGGATTTGTATTTCTTTTTTCTGGACATGTTCTTAACCTTGACAAAATAAACTTCTAAATTGATTGAGATCTGTCCATGATACTTTTTGTTGTATAGTGTGCAGGGGCAGTAACCACATAAATGTATAGAATATCATTTGGAACCCTCATGACTTCAAACGATGCTGTAATGAAGTCTTTCAATCAGCTCCGGGACTCAGCATGTGCGATCTGACGTACTAAATCTGGAGGAATTCAACATTGCTTCCAGTCTAGTATACTTCCTTTAAATGCAATAAAGCTGATATCCATTCTGCTCTGTAAGACAGTTCCCATTCCGGAAGCTTCCTGGTATCCCAAGAAGCTTCATAGTCCCTCTGGCCACTGGGTCAAAATGATCCTCCTTTTTCTGTTACTCTATACTCAACCTTAATCTTCAAGAAGAGCCCAACAGTACAAATTTTTGGAAAATAATACTTGAGTGGATGTACTTTATCAACTTGCAAAGGATATCTTTTTGTAATTTTTATCTAAAATAGACTATTATATGGTAATTCTGCTTAGGTAAAAAGGAAAAAAAAATGCAGGAATAAAAAGATAATTTAGCTGTATGGTCTCAAATGATCTTCAAGTCCAAAGAAACTGATGACATTGATACACATATGTCTTTCTTACTCTTTTACGAGAAAGGATATTTATAAATCCTGTAATATATCTAAACTCAGCTCTGACAATTTAACCAGATGTCTTCCTTCACTACTCTCCACATGTGTTTCCAATACAGAAAAGCTTAAAATTGGTAAGATTTCAATTTAGCTAGTTATACCCTTTAAATTTCCATTCTGTATATTTCTAAGGTCAATAATAAAATATCTAGAATTGATTATATTTTTCTTTGACATATCAAACACTTTTGATGCAACTATACAACTTTTTTGATATAACTGTATTTGTAGAAATTGTATCTTTGTAAAGCTATTTCTTATTTTAGCTTGGTTTTATGTATGTGCAAAGTTTTGGATATGCACATGCATATGTATATATAACATATCTGTGTCTATATTGAGCTGTGGCTGTATGAAAGAGATTTTTAATCTAGGAATATAGTTTCCTAGTAACAAGAATCACATATAAGTTCTTTAAGGAACTCTCTCTACAATCATATGCCTTCAGTTTTATTAGCAAGGCAAGAGCTTTTCAGAAGCAGCTTCAATTTCTGCATAGGACATCTAACAATCAAAGTAACGGTGCAATTGTATAGAGGAGACAGAAGCCAAATAGAAACTCAGGCAGCGATTTCTTTAGATCCAATTCAAGAAAATCACATGGAAGGATATCCCTATAATAATCAATAATATATATTATTAATAATGATAAAATATGGTATATTGCATAGAGATTAAGAAGCTGTTATTTTATTTTCAGAGCTACATCTTTAAAAAGAATAGTTTAATTTCAAAGTGGTGTTAAACAAATGGGCTCTGCAGATAAAAGACTGAATGATATTTATCTCCTGCTCCCCTGCCCCACCCCCACCCATAGCTTCAGAGAATAAATACCAATCTATCTAGTTCCAGGTTGTGAAGATAAAAGGCTGCTGGCAAGCACATTTTTAAAATTTGTCCTCAGGTCTTATATAAAACATTGGAGGTTAAGAGAGACAGATTTGAGTCTACCATTTACTTTTAAAAATACATTTATTGACTTTTGCTTTTTTTCTTTGTAAATTTGTCCTACAGAAGTGGAAATGAATTATTTTATTAAGCTTTAAGTTAATTAAGATGTAAAATATAAACATGAATAAGAAAACAATGAGCCAGAACTTATTTCTTCCCACTATGCCAAACACAATGCAATGAAATATTTAGTAGACTTAAGACACCCAAATTACAATCTGAGCTGTGCCAGTCTGTGTGTCTCTTCATGCTTTATAAATTCTATTTTCACCTCTGTTTTTTTCAAGGGAATCAAGTTCCAACTCTAAGATACCATCAAATATCCTGTGTTACTCCATGTTATATCAAAGGTAATACAAGGTATTTGACTTGCACCAAGAAAAACACTTAGATCCAAGCAGAATGAGATGGGACTCAATTGTTTAGATTACTATGGATTAGTGGAAACAAATTCATAGTTTTTCCAGGAGTAGAATATCTGTGTCCAGGGTCTGGTTTCATCACCTACTATCTGTATCTGTATTTTATCTGGAAAGTCACCATAACTCACGTATGATTCTAATTTCTAATCTATAAGATGGAAAGAGTCTGACATGCTATCACATAGAGTGGTTGTATTAGTTTGTTCTCAGCTGCTGATAAAGACATACCTGAGACTGGGTAATTTATAAAGGAAAGAGGCTTGATTGACTCACAATTCCACATGGCTGGAGAGGTCTCGCAATCATGGCAGAAGATGAGAAAAAAGCAAAGAGATGTCTTACTTGGCAGCAAGAAAGAAAGAGCTTATGCAGGGGAACTCCCTTTTATACAACCATCAGATCTCATGAGACTTGTTCACTATCATGAGAACAGCATGGGAAAAACCTCTTCCCCATTATTCAATTACTTCCCACTGGGTTTTTCCCATGACAAGAGGGGATTATTACAATTCAAGGTGATTTTGGGTGGGGACACAAAGCCAAACCATATCATTCTGCCTCTGGACCCTCCTAAATCTCATGTTCTCGTATTTCAAAACCAATCATGCTTCCCACAGTAACCCAAAGTCTTCACTCATTCCAGCATTAACCAAAAAGTACAAGTCCAAAGTCTCATGTGAGATAAGGCAAGTCTCTTCTGCCTATGAGCCTGTAAAATCAAAAGGAAGTTAGTTACTTCGTAGACACAATGCGGGCACAGGCATTGGGTAAATACAACTATGCTAAATTAGAGAAACTGGCCAAAACGAAGGTGCTACAGGCTCCATGCAAGTCAAAGATCCAGCAGGGTAGCCAAATCTTAAAGCTCTGAAATGGTCTCCTTCGACTCCATGTCTCCCATCCAGGTCACGCTGATGCAAAAGGTAGGTTCATATTGCCTCAGGCAGTGGTTAAGAAAGTTAAATTGCATAAAAATATGTGAATTTTGTTTGCAGACTATAGATTATTTGTGAATATGAGGTCTTCTTAATGATCATTATTTATGTTGAATATAGGTCTTTCCCAAGACATGTAATATTGACGTAAGCACATCAATGTAAGCAATTTAAATCATATGGAGTAAAATGCAAGAGTAATGTTAATAAACATTAGAAAAGATGTTAGCAACTTCAGGAAATACTTGGATCAAGATGACTTGAGATTCCTGATTTTCATCTTTCAAGAATCTGTTTGTGTAAACATTAGTGTGCTCATTGCATAATGACTGATATATTTTAATATAATGGCATACTTAATTTCTGAAGCTTTTATTCACTTCTTGTGCCAAAATGCACATAATTAAGAGGTACTTTGCATTTAAAAGAATTTAATTTTAGTAAAATATTTCAGATTTATAGTTCACTAATAATTTGCAAATCAAGCAAATAAAAGTGAAGGGAGCTTTTAGCTTATAAATGAATAACCCACCTGCTGATAATAATTATATACTATAGACAAAATATTGAATACAAATATTTAAAGAAATTTAAGAGTAATAAAAACAAACAAACTAGAGGGGTTTTATCTCACTCTGGGTGAGATCTCCATTAATATGATTTTTTCCTGAGGAAACTCCTAGTTTATATGACATACCTTTGCTAGAACTCGAGAAGAAAGCCACTATCATATTAGTCGAAGGAGTAAGACAATGGGATTTGAAGATAAAATCTCAGAAAGAAGAGAACCACAGAGATTGTATATTAATCCTTCTCAAATCATTGGATGACCCCCTAAATTGGAAATACACAAAACAAGACATCAATAAGTCCTTTTGGGGAGAACATCTAGAAGTCTAGAAAAGTTGTCCTGAGTATTAGCAGCTGCCCACTGGTGGAAAAATAGGATTAGAGTGTGAATTTCACCATTTTGAGGAAATTGGTAAATATCTCAAGATCTCCAATGAGAGATTCTGCCCCTGGACCCTTCTAAATCTCATGTCCTCATATTTCAAGACCAATCATGTCTTCCAACAATAACCCAAAGACTTCACTCATTCCAATATTAACCTAAAAGTACAAGTCCAAAGAAGCAATATAAAGGTTACACCTTAGGAGTGAAGGTTTCATACAAAGACAAAAAACTTTGCCATACGACTCAAAGAACAAGCAAAATTCTCCATTCTAAGAAAGCCTAAGGTAATCTTTTAAAATATCAAGTAAACTCCCAGTAACTTAACTGATTTCATGTAAAAATACAGCACCCTTCAGAAGATGATAACAGATTCCAGAGTTCCTACAATGCATAATGTAAACTACTTAAAAATCATGTATGTGATTATAGTTCACTAGAGACAACTTCACTTGTGACCCAAATGTTGAAATTACCAGTAAGAACTTGAACATAATTATGCTAAATATGTTAAAGACATTATAGGAAAAGATGAGAAAATTAGGGAAGCAAAGGAGAATGTCAAAAGAACTATAAAACTGTAAAGAAGGAACAAATGGAAACCATCAACTGAAAAACACAATATCTGAAATTAAAAACTTCACTGCGTATAATTAACAATAGAATGAATAAAACAGAAGGCATTTGTAAATTTGAAACTATGTCAACAGAAAATTTCCAAACTAATGTACAAATAGAAAGCAGACTGAAAAATAGAATAAAGCCTCCATAAACATTTTGGCAATATCAAGCAGTATAACATATGTGTGATTAGAGTCTCCAAAGGAGAATTTAAAAAAAGGTGCAGAAAAAAAATTTCTGAAGAGATATTGGCTAACATTTTTCCAAATTTGATTTAAAAAGAGCAACCTACATATGTAGGACACTTGGTGAACTCCAAACAGCTTATATAAAGAGGAAAATGCATGTAGGCAAATCATAGTCAAACTACTGATAAATAGAAAAAAAATTATGAAAGCAACCAGAGCAGTCAAAAAAATCATAATAGTGGAACTGAAAAAAGATTTGTTAATGACCTCTCTTAAGAAACAACATATATCGGAAGACAATGGAATAACTCAATAATACCCTAAAAATTCTGAAAGAAAGAATCTGCATCCAGGAAAAGTATCTTTAAAGATTTAAGGCAAAGAAAGACATTATCAGGTAAACAAAAGTTGATAGAATTTGTTACAGCAGACATACACAAAATGTTGCTACAGAAAATTCTTCAGGCACAAAGTAAATGACTCCAGATGGAAATTCTTTTATATGTGAAGAAATGATGAGCATCTATAATGGTAAATATGTGGATAAATATAAAATAATAATCTTATCTTTTCTTAAATTATTTAAGTTGATTGCTTAATTACAAAAAAACGTGGTATTTGAAACATATGTTGAAGTAAAATCTGTGACAAAATAGTACAAAGAATAGAAAAGATAAATTATAATATAGGCTCTTAGATATGCAGTGGTTTAATTTTAATTCATGATATAGTATGATTAGTAAAGGATGCAAATTGTAATCTTTAGACCAATTTGGAGAAAGATTGTCACGTGAGAACATTTTCTTTCCCCAAATGGTAAATCAAATTTATAATTCCCCCCCACCATCTTATTCCTTTTAAGAAGAATAACAATTTAAGAGACATTAAGTATTTATATGTGGTGGAAAAATTAGAAAAGTTTTTATTCAGTTGATTCTTGATAAATATCAAATAAAACTTTCCTTCTTGTTATTAGACATTTCTGAAGAAGGCCTTCTGTGTTAGTCCAAAGAATAAAAGGTGGAATAAAACATTTATTACAACCTTCTTGACCCATTATTCTGGAAAAATGGTATGAAATAGTGAATTACCGATGTCAAGATAGTTAATTCCAAGTGATACGGTTTGGATGTGTGTCCTTACCCAAATCTCAAGTTGAAATGTAATCCCTAATGTTGGAGGTGGGGCCTGGTGGGAGGTGATTGAATCATGGGGCTGGATATCTCCCTTTGGTGCTGTTCTCATGATAGAGTTCTCAAGAGATCCAGTTTTTTAGAGTGACACCTCCACCCTCTCACTCTTCCTTTTGTTATGGCTACATAAGATATGCCTGCTTCCCCTTTGCCTTTTGCCATAAATGATGGTTTCCTGAGGCCTCCCCAGAATCCATCATGCTTCTTATATAGCCCATGTAATTGTAAGCCAATTACACCTCTTTTCTTTATAAATTACCCAGTCTTGGGTATTTCTTCATAGCAGCGCAAGAACAGACTAATACACCAAGTAATTTTTAAAAGTGCTAATTGTTGTAGTGGTATAAGGAAAAATAAGAGTTGTACCACATCACCCTTTTCCCTTATCTCCCATTCATAGTTTTAATGCATGATAATTCTCTTCCCAGCCTTAGTCTCAAGACAAGGTACACTGAGTATGGGTAGAAGATGAGATATGATAACTCTTAGTCTTCAGCATCAGTTGCTAAAGGGCAGAAATTATACAAGTGATTGAACAGAAACTCCCTTGCTGTAGATATTGTCTAAACAACAGGAAATTCTTATCTCTAATACTCTTGGTCTTTAGTATAGTTCATAAGAAATTATTCTTTTTGATAAGTTCTCAAGTACATTTCTACTTGTTAGAGTAAATAAATTATTTAGTGATTATGTTCTTAACTCTGCTTGGGCTCATATATTTAAAACCTAAACTAATTTGTTTAGCTATATGCTAAGTGGAAAAACAGGAGCCAAGACACAACTATGATTTATTCCCTTTAATATTATTCATTTGTCTTTCACTGAGCCATTTCCACTCATTCTAATTCTGGTAAAATATGGCTCAGACATAGAACATGTAGAAAAATATCCTAAATCTATAAAGCTTGAAGTAACAGGTTTCTATTTATGGACGTAGAAATAGATATAAGATTAATAAGACTAAATGTATAATATTACTCTTTTAATTTTTCCAAGTTAAAAGGTATGTGAGAAGAGAGAAATGATTATTGATAATTGAAAAAAATGTGTGCTCATCATTAAATGCCTACTTACACAGTAAATAAATTTTTAAAATAGGAATCACTCTAAATCTCACCATGCAGATATAATCATTGCCAACATTTTGGTGAGTAATTTGCTTAGCTTTTTACACACACACACACACACACACACACACACGGAGTATACCTATAAATTTAAATTATCAGAATTATACTGTTTTGTATAATCTATTTTTCTTAATATTATGTTATAAATATCTATCTATCATTCATCTCACTTATTTTTCAAAAAGGTGAAACAAAATCTGTTAGTGATCAGTGACTGAACGTTATCTGATAAACAGTAACCACCTGGTAAATCCTAGTTAATAACATTACCACCTAGTACTAAAGAATATAAACAAAAAATGAAAACAAATCATTATTTTATTATTTTAAAGTTTTGTATTGACTCAAATCTTTTCACATCTGATTGGTTTGCCAGGTATTTACCTGGGAAAAAAATGAAGATTTAACAAATATAGACAAATCATAGCAAAGCAATAAAATTAGGAGAAATAATTTATCTAGTTATCATTAGATTTTTATGCATTCTTGTGATGCCTGAGAGGTGTCATGGCTTAAATCCCAAATCTCCCGCTGGCAATTTTCTTCTAATAACTATATCACTTTCCCTGAGTTTTCTCTGGAAAGTTTACTTATAAACTATTTGCTTTTATTCTTTTTTTAATGTTTAACTATTTAACCACTTAGCAGTTACTATTACAGCAGAACTTATATCTTATTTAGGAGAGAACAGACACTAGTTTTAACTTACCCACAATCTTATTTGTTCAACAGACCAGAAACTGTTAAGACTATGTTGCTTATCAGTCAGAGGTTTCTAAAAACAGCCAAGACAAATGGTGGCAAACTTAAGCAGCAATGAAACATTTACCAATGAAACTTTAGGCTATATTTTTGTAGATGATATTCAACTATTCTCTAAATGCCTACTTTATGTAGTTCCTCTTTTAAACAAGGTCAAGAATATTACACTCACTGCTTTTTACTTCACTTATCATTCATTTATTTATTTAATTATTCAAACACTGAGTAATAATTACATATTTATTGAAGTCCTCCTATGGACCAGAAATCACTGTAGGTGTTGTAAATGTAATCCTAACGTGACAGACATGATCCTTTAAATCTCATACTTGGAGTTAGTAAGAAAAATAAACAAACAAGTAACTAAATATAGCTTGAAAGGACTCAGTATTTTTTAGAACACTTGTGCCCTGAACAGAATACGTTGTCGAGAACAGTTTCCTAGAAAAAAAGATTAATTAAGTTGAGACCAGATGATTAGTAGGAATTAGTCAGGTTAAGAGGAAAATAGGATTGCTTCATATCAAAGGATAAGCATATATGAGGAAGTAGAAGCTAGAGAAAGATTTGAAATTGAACAGAAAACATTTCTAATGTCTGGGACTAAATATTCTAGTGGGTAAATTGTAAAAAGGAAGATGGAGGTGGGATACAGACCAAACATAAAGATGCTTATAAAACCCAGAAAGGAGTTTGAGATTTAGCTTAACATCAATTGTTAAGTAACAATGTGATGGTATCAATTTTGCATTTTAAAAAAGATAACTTCCAAAGTTGTAAATTCGATGTGGCAACATGAGGGAATGGATTGCAGATAGTATGCTAGCCAGTATTTATTTGAGAATGGAAATTTTAAAAAAAATTTAATTGAGGTATAATTTTTTTGCTTAAAGAATACATTTTGAGCATTGAGTTGTACAAAGGTACAGACTCATATAATCACCACCCCAGTTGAGGTACTAAATATGTTCATCACCCTAAATTTCTTTATGTCCATTTCTAGTCAAATTCTATCTCTAAATGTGGAGTCCTAAATTTTTAAGAAAAAACAAACACCACCATCCAAAGTGGGCAAAGTACATGAACAGACACTTCTCCAAAGAAGACATTTATGCAGCCAACAAACATGAAAAAAAGCTCTTCATCACTGGTCATTAGAGAAATGCAACTCAAAATCACATTGAGATACCATCTTGAGCCAGTTAGTATGGTGATCATTAAAAAATCAGGAGACAACAGATGCTGGAGAGGATGTGGAGAAATAGGAACACTTTTACACTGTTGGTGGGAGTGTAAATTAGTTCAACCATTGTGAAAGACAGTGTGGCAATTTCTCAAAGATCTAGAAATAGAAATACCATTTGACCCAGCAATCCCATTATTGGGTATATACCCAAAGTATTATAAATCATTTTATTATAAAGACACATGCACACGTATGTTTATTGTGGCACTGTTCACAATAGCAAAGACTTGGAACCAATCCAAATGCCCATCAATGATAGACTGGATAAAGAAAATGTGGCACATATACCCATGGAATACTATGCAGCCATAAAAAAGATGAGTTCCTGTCCTTTGCAGGGACATGGATGAAACTGGAAACCATGATTCTCAGCAAACTGACACAAGAACAGAAGACCAAACACCACATGTTCTCACTCATAATTGGGTGTTGATCAATGAGAACACACGGACACAGGGAGGGGAACATTACACATCAGGGCCTGTCAGGGGCTGGGGGGCTGGGGAGAGATAGCAGGGGGTGGGGGGATTGGGGAGAGATAGCATTAGGATAAATACTTAATGTAGATGATGGAGTGATGGATGCAGCAAAGCATCATGACACGTATATACCTATGTAACAAACCTGCACCTGCACATTTTTCACATGTACCCCAGAATTTAAAGTATAATAATAATAAAGTCAAACTCAAAAAAAAGTCAGTCTTGGGCAAGGAGGATAAAGCAAAACGAGAAAGCACATCTTGTTTCTATAAATCTGCCTTTTTTCACAGTCCAGGACACATAGCCCTTGACTTGCAATGATTAACATTTTACAATATAGGTAAGTTCTAATTGCTTCAAATCCTCTTCAATAGTTGGTATATTCAGGGTTTATTTTAGCTATTCCAGTGGGTGTGAAGCAGTATCTCAATGTAGTTTAAATTTTCATTGATGAAAACTAGTAATAATAAAGATCTTTTAATATGATTTTTGCCAATTATAGAACTTCTTACATGAACTTCCTATTTAAAGTTTTGCTGTTTTTTACTGATATTTATTATATTATTGAGTTGTAATTTTTCATAATTTCTATATCTCTGATAAGATTTTCAATTGATTTATTACTTTGTATTTTCTTGAGATCAGTTATAGTAAGTGATTTAAAACCCTTATTTGGTAATTACAACAGTTGGATTATCTTGAGTTTGGTTTCCACTGATTGTCTTTTCTCTTGATTATGTGTCATGTTTTTATATTTATTAATATGCCTGGTAATTTTGGATTGTATCCTGAGCATAAAAAATTATATGTTGTACAGATTCTTTATTCTTCTCTATTCTGTGCAGGGTATTAATTTTTATTTAATAATTAATGGTAATAAATAATGGCTCATAATAAGCAGACTTATAAACTTTAATTCATGTTTATTCTTAACTAGGTAGCATTTATTGCTATAGGATAATCTATATCCTATTTATGCAGGGACAGAACTGGTTTTAAACTGCTCACAATCCGATTTGCTTAAAATACCAGAAATTGTTAGTAGAAATTGGCTGACTTAAAATTACAAGCTCTCTCTTCTCTCACTTCGGTGATAGCTGAAATCCATGTGTAGCTCTTTTTGTTATAGCTGGGTTGCTTGCAGTCTGTCCTATCAGTGTGTCATTCAGTGACCAGCCACAGATCTGTTCAGAGGTCAGATACAACTTGGGGCTGCCACTGTCTCACTTCAGATGTGACTCTTCATACCTTTACTCTCTATTTCTTTGAGCAAGTAAGACTAACGATTTTTTCTCTATGCTTAGCTGCCCCTGTGGTAAGTCCAACCTATTTTTTTTTTATTGTACTTTAGGTTCTGGGGTACATGTGCAGATCATGCAGGATTGTTGCATAGGTACATACATGGCAATGTGGTTTGCTGCCTCCATCCCCCTGCCACCTATATCTGGCATTTCTCCCCATGTTATCCCTCCCCATCCTCCCCACCCCCTGCTGTCCCTCCCCTAGCACCCCTCAATAGACCCCAGTGGGTGATGCTCCCCTCCCTGTGTCCATGTGTTCTCTTTGTTCAACACCCACCTATGAGCGAGAACATGTGGTGTTTGATTTTCTGTTCTTGTGTCAGTTTGCTGAGAATGATGGTTTCCAGATTCATCTATGTCCCTGCAAAGGACACAACTCATTGTTTTTTATGGCTGCATAGTATTCCATGGTGTATATGTGCCACATTTTCCTTGTCCAGTCTATCATCGATGGGCATTTGGGTTGGTTCCAGGTCTTTGCTATTGTGAACAGTGCTGCAATGAACATAGGTGTGCATGTGTCTTTTTAATAGAATGATTTATAATCCTTTGGATATATACCCAGTAATGGAATTGCTGGATCAAACAGAATTTCTATCTAGATCCTTGAGGAATTGCCATACTGTCTTCCATAATGGTTGAATTAATTTATACTCCCACCAACAGTGTAAAAGTGTTCCTATTTCTCCACATCCTCTCCAGCATCTGTTGTCTCCAGATTTTTTATTGATCGCCATTCTAACTGGCGTGAGATGGTATCTCAATGTGGTTTTGATTTGCATTTCTCTAATGACCAGTGATGAAGCTGTGAAAAATGGAAAATCTATCCAGTGTGGTCCCTTCTTCCAAGGGCCCATACCTGCAGTTTTCTGCCTGTTTTTCTTAACTCAGTGCCTTCAGGTATTTTTTCTGTTTGTTTGGTTTGGAGTTTTATATATAAGTTGTTGTTATCTTCAGAAGAGTTGATTCAATAGAATCTACTCAGTAATTGCCAGACAGGAAACCTGCAGTCTTGATTGTAACCTTTGCAAGAGCAGGTCTATTTTTTTGGTTTGTTTTTTGTTTTTCTTCTCGCCTAGGGAGAATATTTTAGTCAGGATGTAGTCTTCACTCCTAAAGTAGCTTTCCTAGAGTTTCAAGACAAGTGCCTCTGCTTTGTCAGGAGTCCAACTCTTTCTTCCCTGAAATGGGCAACAGGTGAAAATCTCTATTTGACTCTTTTAGCCTTGTAGCCATTTGTTTCTGAATTTTTTTCACTTGGGATTTTTGCAGCTCGGGAATAATTCATATTTCGTGGTAGCTTATATATCCATTGGGTCTTCTCATTTGGTGGATCTGTTCTTTTGAAAAAGTCTACTCTCAATTTCCAACCACCCTTGTAGCACTGTCTTCTAACCTTCTACTTCTCAAGCACACAACTTCAGATTACTGCTTAAGTCCTAGTCTCTCATGACACTAAGACTCTGGAGTACCTTAAGGGGATAAACCCTATAATTGTAAATCTTACCCAGTCTGTTTTTCTTCTTTCAAGGATTGAATCTTTTCTAGTTCTCTCTGATGTTTGTCATTTTTTAGGGCCACGACACAGTTATTTTTGTATGTTTCTACAGTTTATAATTGTTGTCTCTAAGAGAGTTTGTTGGATATAAGCCACCAGAGAAAACGGAATTCATTTCTTTTGCCTTTAAGGTGGACAGTATTAAGCATATTTAAATGATGATGAGAAAGAGGTAGGAAGAAGTAAGTGGGAAAGATGGAGGATAACAGGATTTAAAATAAATTGAAACTAGAAATGAGTACCTGAAAGGCAGGAGGAAATAGAATTCAAAACATGGGTAGAAGGATGAGATTTTCATGTGGTACCAAGAAGAATACCTTTTCTTTTAAAATAGAAGAGAATGAATATTGAAGAAATCAGGCTTGTAGAAATGGATGGCATAAACAACAGTGACAATCACAATAATTTTAATTTATACTATTTAATGAGGATCTACTATGTACTAAGGCACTATTTTGAATATTTAAAATGCACTATTTCATTTAATCCTCACAATAATTAAATGAAGAAAAACATTGGATTATCATTATTATTGTATAGAAGCTAAAACTCACATTCAGAAAGGTTACGTTACCAGCCCAAGCCATATGCTTAGTAAGGCTAAGATTTGAACATAGGTCTGACTCTAGAGTCCACATTCTGAATAGTTTCCCGATAGGAAGTCAAGTGATTGTGCCATAGTTTCCGTTTTCTTTATTAAATTCTGGTGTTAATGATACAAATGAAAGAAAGATGCAGTGCCTGATATTCAAGAAGAGTAAAATGGCATCTCTAAAGAATGTGAAAAAAAAGGTGGCCAAGTAGGGAAAGACAGAAAGATTGCTAGACAATGCTAAGGACTATGTGGCAGGTAGAGACTAGAACTGTTACAATTTTACTTGTGTGTCACTTTTTCCATTGAAGTCCTTAGTATATTAATCATACTTATTTAAAATTTCTTTTCTGGTAATGCCCAAGTCTCTGCCATATCGGAGTCTAGTTCTGACATTTGCTTTGTTTCTTCAGACAGTGCTTCTCCTTGCCTTGTAATTTTTTGTTGAATGTTGGACGTGATATATTGGGTAATAGGAACTGAAGTAAATAGGCTTTTAGTTTATCTGGCTAGGGGTTGCACTGTGTTTTGTTTACTGTTGGTGTATTTGTCAGAGGTCTCAATTTCTTCCAGGGTTCTTATTCTTTTGTTTACCCTGTTGTGACTTGGTTTCCCTAGCAACCACTTCTTAAAAAGAATCTGTGCCTTACAAGACTCTAAGATGTAATCTACTGCTATTATGTAATACTATAGCCCTGATAGTGTGTGAAGTACTGTGGAGGGGAAGCATTCTATAAGCTTATAATTAAAGCTCCATTTGGGAATTCGGGGGAACAGAGCCTCTGGGTTGTGGCCATCAGAAGAGTCTCACAGCCTTTTTATGTCTCCACTTATGTGAGACAGGAAGGCCAGTGGGCTGGAAGTTGGCTTACTGCCCTTCTCCCAGGTCATATGAGGTTCTGGTAAAGTAGTTTCAGTTGAGAGCAACCTTTGTTAAAGAGAACAGAATGCTCTGGGTGTATTTTAGAATGGTTATGGTTCCCCTCCCCAGGCCTAACATACAGGAGGCTTTTTCTCTAATCTTCACCATGAGAACCTGGTAGTGTTCCTGGGGGTAAAAATAATAAAGGTGTGGGGTCTCCCAGGAGTTTTAACTCTGAAGCTAGTTCACCTATAGCATTTTTCTAAATTCTGTTAATTATTCCTACCAGTCACTGGCTACATCAGCTTCTGCCTTCTGGTAAACTGTACTTCTTTGCCTGTTTCTCCTGTTTTGGAACAACGGTTTTCCAGGAATCCCAATTCTCCGAGGAATCCAAGAAGAGTTGTTTATTTTCAGTTTTTCAGCTTTTATCTTGTTGTAAGGATGGGAGTGATGACTATCAAGCTCTTTATGTGTCAGGGAAGAAAACCGTTTTTACAACAGAAGAATGATTATCTGGAAGTGACTATGCATGAGGTGTGATCTCATTTCCTGACTTTGAAGTATTTTATGAAAAGTTAAGGAAAATTAGTATTGCTTCCTTGTGGCCTAACTCAGGATAGAGAAATGGGGAAAGTTGGAGAACTCAGAGGAATGAATACTTAATGAATCTCTATGCCACCTCTTAAACATTAGCTGTCTCAAGTGGACATCTGGTAAGTATTAAGTTACAATTAATTCATGATTGAATTCTGTACACATGTCTGAAGTGCTAATATTCCATGTAATTAGAGGGAGATTTGTATGCTTTAGATACCAGATGTGCAGGTGGTGGAATTAGTACTCTGCTGGTAAATGTTAAAGTATGACTTATATTCTTGCCTAAAGAGGCCATTCTATGTAAACAGAAAGTATATAAATATATATATGTATTTTTTCTGATATATATGTGTGTGTGTATATAAGATATATATATCTTTCAAAACAAGGGAAATGCACACACATACAAAAAAAAACTTAGGTTCTACCCAAATATTGTTAAAAATTTAAAATATTGTTTAAAAAAAACATAAAATAGTGTTTCCACAGAGGACCTAAACCAGCTAGTGTATCAGAGTATCAGCTGAAATTCCTCAGATAACTCAAGGGGGAAACAGAATTTTTTAGTGCACCATACTTAAGAACTTATTTGTGGTACTTGTTAGTAAAAAGTTGAATCTCCTTTTTCAAGTCATAACTATGTCATTATTGTGAACACTCATAAAACACACAGAGATAGGTAAAAATATTGTTCACATTTATAAAGCACACTTTTTAATTTTTTATACGTAACTACTGTGGTGTCTTATTCCACTTAAATCCTTATAATAATATTTGATGGTAGATATTATTTTTCCCACTTTAAAAATTAGCGGGTGTGGTGGCACATGCCTGTAATATCAGCTACTCAGGAGGCTGAGGCAGGAGAACCGCTTGAAGCAGGGAGGTGGATGTCGCAGTGAGCCAAGACCACGCCATTGCTCTCCAGCCTGGGCAACAAGAGTGAAACTCCATCTCAAAAAAAAAAAATCAGTCATCATTAGAAAACTGAAGATCAGGCTAAAATGATTTCAGGTATTTTAAAGCTTTGTATACAAATAATTTATTTCTATAAAATGAAATGTTAAGATATAATACATGATTTGAAAAGTTATATATTTCTTGATTAGGTTTCTGGTGAGATGAATGTAGAATATAGCCAGGATCAAAGGAAAGAATTAGAAACTAAAACTTGCTTGGTCTTTGGACTGAAATTCAAACATGCCCATGAAGATAATATGCACTGTGAAATGCTATGCAATTGCTGAGGAGTGATTTATTTCCAATTATGTGGTCACTTTTAAAACAGGTGTAATATGATACTGAGAAAAATGTATGTTTTGTGGATTTGGGGTGGTGAGTTCTGTAAATATGCTTGTTTGTTATTTTCATCTCTTATTCCTTCCTGTCTCCATTGTTAAACACAATTATTGGCATAATAGAGGTTTTTAATACCCATTTTTAGACTGCATTCTAGCCTGGGCAGTAGAACAAGAATCCTGTTCTCTCTCCCCGTTTTTCTTCCTCTTTCTTTCTCTCGTACATTCTTTTTTTTTCTTTCTTTCACTCTCACTTTTTTTCCTCTCTTTTTCTTTCTTTCAAAAAAAAAGAAGAATAAAAAAAATAAATAAATAAAGCCACAAACTATAGCTTTTAGAAAAAACAACCACCAAGAAATATGAATGTGTGATAAACTTCCGTATCTGCACCATCTGCCTATGTCCTTAAACATATGTCAGTTTATTAATTGCTAATGTCATCCTTATTATGCATCATTTCATCTGTATTACTATTCCATGAAACTAAAAAGGTGTCAAGAACAACTACAGAAAAACACCTGTTATATGCATTTCTGGCTGATAAATTTCAGCAGGTTCTGATTTGCTCTTGGGCAAAATTTTTAATTACTTTTGCATAACAAGAAGCCTTCTCCTAGAGCAACTTTCTCTAGTTGCAATAATCTCATTACTACCTTCTTAAATTGTTTGTTACAATTAATTAAATCTACCTACAATATTTATTAAAATGTAATTTAGGCCAGGCTCAGTGGCTTACTCCTCTAATCTTAGCACTTTGGGAGGCCAAGTCAGGCAGAGATCATGAGGTCAGGAGATAGAGATCATCCTGGCCAGCATGGTGAAACCCCATCACTACTAAAAATACAAAACATTAGATGGGTGTGGTGGTGCGTGCCTGTAGTCCCAGCTGCTTGGGAGGCAGAGGCAGGAGAATCACTTAAACCTGGGAGGCGGAGGTTGCAGTGAAACGCTGTACCCCAGCCTGGTGACAGAGTGAGACTCTATCTCAAAAAAAAAAAAAAATGTTATTTAGCAGCTACTATATGTACAAAAATATGGGTGAAATGGCTCACTGAGCTAAACTCTCAGAAGATGAATAATATATAAGAGGGAACTTGTAGCATATGTAAAAGAATTTTGAAAAACTTAAGACCTCTAGCTTTTAATCAAGATGAGTTAGTGCGGGTCACAGCTCTTAGGTTTGGCCAGTAGTCATCTATCATATAACCTTACACCCATTTTTTCCAATGTATATAAAGAAAGGATTGAAACCTCATTTAGATCGTTTTATTGAATCAACAGTAATGGATGGGTAGACCATATTGATAACTGTCCTCTTTGGCAACAGCTGAAACCAATACATTCAAAATTCAAACATTTTAGAGGCATCATTTTGTGTTTTTTTTTTTTTTTTTTTTTTTTTTGTGGTGGTTTTGGTTGAAGAAGCAAGTCTATTTGAAAGGCCATTAAATGATTAGCGATCATTGCCAAACAAAATAAAATTAAATGCTATTTTGTGTGGTAAAGACAGTAATTGTAAAGTAATTTTGAAGAAGAGGAGATAAGGGATAATTTAAATGGGAAAGAATTTTGGAGGAGGTGAAAACTGAACAAGACCTTGAGAGGTTGGTTTGGCCATTCAGGAACAGGCTAGACATATATGAATATCAAGGTGGTAATTCTGTTAATTATTGAGACATTGGGATAAACTTTTTATATGAGTTAAAAAAAAAGTTGGATTAAGGCAAATCATGGGTGATTTTGGAAATTGAAAGAGTTAACAATCAGCAACATGGGCAACTGCTGCAGCAGCACCACACCCACCACCACCACATCGTCTCTATCGATAAAGTGAGACTTTGCTGGGATTAGTCTGTCAGCAACATGTAGGATAAACAGTAGTCCAAATGAAAAGAAATGGTATAGTTGCAGCATTGGAACTGTAGAATAGTGTGAGAATACAATGGGAATGGAGGTTTGAGAGTGCTTCCAGACATATTTCAAAGCAGGAGATATATAACATAACCGTTCTAATTTTATCTCACTCTACATCCTTTCATATAACTGACCAAACTGATTTCCCAGATGTGTTAATTCACATTGTGATTTTGCCCATGATAGATTCTCCACATTTGAAATGACTTTCACATCCATCTTCCTCTGTCTATATTCACAATATTTTCCAAGTTCTGCCTACATATTATTTTCTCCATCTCAATGACTGGCCATTTCCAAACCTGGAAAAAATCTTCCTCATCTGAATTTGGCAGAGGATTGCACTAACTTCTAAACAAATAAAAGTCTATTATATGTTATCTAGTTTTGTACTAATGCTTTGTAAATCAACATAAAATAATAAAAATTACTGTATACTCTACACATGTGGTATATAATCTAGAATACCTAGTCACATTACTGTGTTTATTAAATGAATAAAAATAAACTGATTAGTACAACAGTAAATGAATAATAACAATTTCATGATTTTTGAATAAAGAAATTAAAAGGCAATGTTATGATTTTTATGGTTGTTTCTAGTATTTTCCCATTTCATTGTCTTTTTTCTCATCCTTCCTTAATTATCTATTTTATTAATCCATAAGTGGTTTTTGCCCTTGTAACTTAACAGACCTTGATTATTTGGTACCAACCTAGTACCAAGCAATAATAAAGATAATAAAATTCACTAAGCTTTTTCTTTTAGACTGCCATTATTAACTCTTTTTAAATGTTTCTGCATTAACCACATTATTCATTCCCAACCACATACTGTTTCTTTACATATCAGGAAGCTCTAAAATGGACATTCTACACAACTTCAACACATAAGCCTTCTTATTTGCAAAAGCTCCAGCTTTTGGATATCTATTGCATTTCCAACAAAGGAATAATTGTTTTCACCACTGTAAAGGGGCAAATACTTTGTATACGTAACCCATCTATGGAATAAGAATCATTGTCTCTGCTTGTGTAAAAAAAATTAATATTAATTTATGAACTGCTCCTTTAATTCATAAATTGCTCTCTGTGTGAACTTTTGGTCCCTTTAAAAATCACCATTTCTTGATTGCCTAACCATACAGTACATAGACAGAAGCTATATTAATAATCTCTTAAAGGTGCAGTGCACTGATACTGCAATTTATGCTGTTGTCTGGAAAAAAAGCATATTTATTCTGTCCAAGCATCCATGAGACATGAGAACTACTCTTTGTTCAGACTCACAGTAGATAGTCATTTTAAAACTTCAATTAATATTTCAGCATGTTCCCTCCATTACTGTTTCACTACCACAGCCAGTAATTTCTAGCAGCAAAATGGACTTTGTAAACCATACACATATGTGCCTTGCATGCAAAGAGCAAATGCAGCTATGTTTAATATCTGCAGAAAAAAATATAAATTTAAATGAAATAATAACATATCAATCTTGAACATGTAATTTTATACTTCCTACATAATAACTGTTGAATAAATATGAATATATATGTTTTTATGTAACATCATAATGTATCTTGCCATCTAAAAAGTCCAATCATGCATTAATATTCAATGAATAGTTCTTGAAATTCAAATCAGTACAGAGCTGCTCTTTGTGTCATGGGGATTATAAAAAATAACAATGTAATATAACATGTTACTTTTGCCTTTGAACAATTTACAATCATAAGTATGATTCATCTTTTTAATCAAAATGAGTTTTGAATGAAAAAAGATGCTTTGTAGTCTCAATCTTACTTTATGTAGATATTAAATTCCATGATCTGGCTATAACTTCTGGTGTGAGATTTTGTTCCCATATTAACATTCATCTCCTTATCTTGGATCTGTCATCTATTTTCATATCCTTTTTTGCTAACAAAAATGCACATATCTAATTTATGTGACAATGAAGTAGGATACTTGGAATATATCGTTTTGAAGCAATGATGTTCACTATATTGCTCTTTATGGGGATAATTTCATCTTGAGAGAAGGACACCAGAAATCAGCCTTATACAATTTACTATTCCATTTATTGACAAGACATCGATAAAAGTAACCCTTACAAAATGTATTATTCATTATTCACTTTATAAGAAAATGTGAGATACTCTATACTTCTTTCTAAGCTATAAAAAAGTGTGCCTTTCTTGTATCATAGGAATATTTGATTTTTATAGACAATTTTTTGGGGGCATAAACTGGTCAAGTTTCTTCATATGTTTGGCAGCTGTAATATTTAAATGTAATGCATAAACTCTTCTTAAAAGTTGTTTACATACTTGTATGTAACTTTCTGTTTGGGATCATGTAATTATATTATGTCATTTTCTCATTTTTGTCTCACTGATTATTTTTAATGTTACTGAACTGTATGTCATTTTGTAAGCCTAGAAAAATGAAAATGGCAATGAACATCTATTTGTGACAGGGAATTTTTACTTGATGCTGATAATTCTCTCCTCTTTCTTACTCTGGTTTGCCACTGGCAAGTGAGTGGAGTGTATATGGTGTTTCCATTTCATCATTATCTGTTTCCTCTTTTAAAGCTTTAGAATCTAGCTTTTCTCCTCCATTCTATGAAATATCTTTTTAAAGGACTTTGCCATTTCCCAGTCATTTGAGTTTGGCAATGTGACTATTATCTATGACTTACATTCTTCATTTCTACTCTGGAGATAATAATGTCTTCATCTATTTGTTTTAAGGATTAAATAAGACAAAGTACATGCAGTGTTTATTAAGCATAATGCCTGGCACATTGCATGTGCTTAAAAATGGTGCTGATGATAACAGTGTTGTACTGATGATGGGTACTCTCCCACATAATGCTATTTTTTCAGTTTTTTAAACTATTAATTAGCAGCACAAGATTTTTCTAGTCTTATATGCTTAAGCTACATATTTGACTTTTTGTCAGGGTCTCCTATATTCAACCTGTTGTGAAATATTTTTTTGCCTTTACATAGCTCTTAATTCGGCCCCTTCTCTATTCTCTTGACATCACTCTCATGCTATCTGAGCAGAATCTACAGGATGTGGTGACACAGTGAAAATGTTCCCTAAAAGAGAAGAAGAGCTAAAGAGATCTCGAGTACAGAGACACAGAAAAATACAGAAATACTATTATTGAAAATAATAACCACCAGAACAACAAGCAATCAGAAATGCTAGTAGGACTGGATGAGGTGTTCATTTTCAAACACGGTTTTATAAAGTTTAGAAAGAAGTAGCCCTATTTAGTTTATATGGAAATAGTGCATTTGAGGAAAGGGGATGGGAGTGGGAGCTAGGATAAAGGAGGGGGGAAAGTTTAGTTTTCATGACTAACAGTTAAATTAACAGTTAACAGTTTAATTAATTAAATAATTTGTATGTTTGTTCCTGCAAGTGGTCACAAGCAGTTAAAGAAGAGAAAAAGGTAAGCAAGTGGACTAGATGGCAAATAAACAGTCAGAAGATGGAAAAGGAATATAATAATATAGGTATAATATCATTTAATTATAATATATACATATCTTTTAATATTTATCTCAATGAGATAATAGTTATTTATCCAATCTGTCACAAGTCAGTAACAGGTGTTTAAATTTGAAGTATAGATTTTAATTCTACTGACAGGAACCACAGGTCTTTGATACTTGCAATTAGACTTACCTCAGTGATATGTTTCTTGCAAACACTGATGGTTATATCTAATGATATTGGCATATCTGCATTAGTTTTTAATATCTAAAGATAATGGTATTGATACTATGGGTAGTCAAAATGCTTTATAATCAAGTGAATTGCTTATTAAATTGCTTACTTCACTGTGAATTGCTTAATGAAATTAAATAGAAAATGAGATGATTTTAATATATTTGAACTCCTATGTTAAAAATAAAAAGGTACCTTAGCTGGTTGTTTAGCACCTTTTTTTTTTTTTATTATAACTAGGCATACAAAATTTCACTTGCCTTTCATAAAAATTTCCACTATATTTAAAATTGTCCTCAGTGAGATTTTCCAGTCAGTATTTTGCCTAATACACACACACACACACACACACACACACACTGGTTTTATCTATTTATCTTATATACACACACACATACACACACATATATATATTTCCAGTAATGTGTATATATATAAATGCATACATGGAGATAACATAAGATATATATTTATATCTTATTTGTAGTTATTGGTAATGTGATATATAAAGCCAGAGAACTAAATGGTTTGTTCTAGATTAAATTAACCAACTGTAGAACCTGTGCTCCACTTTGACTGCTACCAACTATTGGAGACATGGATGCATAAGCAATTCAAATGGCAAACTATACAAGTGGAGGAGAAATTATGGCTTCAAAATATCTGTATCAATGCTTATACAGACAAGGTAACTGTGATTTTTTTTTAAATGCTAACAATGTTTCCAGCGTCTTATATTACATATTTTATGCTTCGATCTATGTTGTATGATTATTAGATTGAAAATTCCTTGAGAACCTAACAGAGTGGTTCACATTTTGCAGATTTTCAATAAGTACATGAGCACAATCTTTTCTTAAAGATTACATTACAATTCAAAGATGTAATTGCAACTTATACTCAATGAAACAAGGCTTAAACTATTAAAATGTGTTCAGAGACCATTTTTATAAAACGTTACCTTTACACACAGGCCTGTGATCACTCCAAGCAGCAAAAACTTCAGCTATCCGTTGACAGGTGATGCTCTTTGCGCCCTGTAGGACATAATCTTCATCACAAGAGAACTGCACAGTTGATCCAAGGCTAAAGTTAAATAAAAGAGAAAAATATGATTAGAAAGATGCAACATAATAACTAGGCTCCACTTCTAATGGCAATATCCAATAGGTTAAAAGGTACTACAGTGACAAAAAGTATCTTCGAAAACAAAATGTGAAAGTGTGACTTGTAGAAATTTAAAGCTATCATCAAGTTTAATCATCTTGTTAATAGATGTAGAAACCAAGGTTAAATAATTGAGTAAGTTTACCATGCTAAGTAGGTGGTAAATGTGAATCAAAATGTGCCTATTTTGACTTGCATTCATGCCATAATACAGTGTTTTTCTGGCATGTATTTACATATGCATGTATGCGTCTTTACATGTATATGTATTAAGACATGGATTTGTTTCTATATACATGCATTTAATATATTTAGAGATGAAAAACTGTACATGCATTTAATATATTTAGAGATGAAAAATTGTACTGATGAAGTTTTTTCTAAAAAAATATTTTAATTTTTTGTGGGTACATAGTAGGTGTGTATCTTTATGGAGTACATAAGAGGTTCTCATGAAGTCATTCAACGTGAAATAATTAATCAGGGAGAGTGAGGTATTTATCCCCCTCATAAATTTATCCTTTATGTTACAAACAATCCAATTACATTCTTTTGGCTATTTTAAACTATATGATTAAGTTATTATTGGCTATAGCTATCCTGTTATACTATCAAATAGTAGGTCTTATTCATTCTTTCTATTTTTTTAACCCATTAACCACATCCACCTCCCTCCTAGCCCTGCATTACACTTCCCAGCCTGTGGTAACCATTCTTCTACTCTCTATATCCATAAGTTCAGTCGTTTTGATTTTTAGATCCCATAAATAAGTGAGAACATGTGGTGTTTGTGTTTCTTTGCCTGGCTTATTTCACTTAATAATCTCCAGTTCCATCCATGTTGTTGCAAATGACAGGATCCCATTCTTTTCATGGCTAAATAGTCCCTCAACATGGCATAAAAAGTCTTCCAGCAGAAAGTCCCTGCCAACCTCTACATGTCATCTCTCATTCAGTGTGACACCTGATCAGTGTCTCTAGAAGTTAATTTATATAACCAAAAAGAGGTTATCTTTACAGTTTTCTTAGACCTCGTCATGACTCCAAGTTTTATTCAGACTACCCTTAGAGCTTGAGCAACCTTAAAAATTTATATAATCGTCAATTATCTGCCTTTTTTCTTCTTTCTCAACTCAATAAATGAAAACTCCATTCTATAGATTTTAAGGCCAAAAACCTTAAATTTATTCTTAACTCATCTTTCTGTCTTGCATTTCATATCCATCCCATCAAGAAGATCCTTTCAGTAACACATTAAAAATCCAGAATCTAACTTTTTCACCCCTACAGTGTCAATAGGAATCTGAGCCACAGTTTCTCATTCATATGATTGCAATAGTCCTTTTTGCTATGTTGTTAGTTTTTCCTCTTTCGGTTCTTGACACCTTGCAATCTATTCTTAAATAGTATCCAGAGCAACCTTTTTTAAATATATATTTTATTGCATTTTAGGTTTTTGGGTGCACATGAAGAACATGCAAGATGGTTGCATAGGTACATACATGGCAATGTGGTTTGCTGCCTTCCTCCCCATCACCTATATCTGACATTTCTCCCCATGTTATCCCTCCCCAACTCCCCACTCCCAGCTGTCCCTCCCCTAGATCCGCCCCCCACAGACCCCAGTGTGTGATGCTCCCCTCCCTGTGTCCATGTGTTCTCACTGATCAACACTGGCCTATGAGTGAGAACATGCAGTGTTTGATTTCCGTTCTTGTGTCAGTTTGCTGAGAAAGATGGTCAAAAAGGATGAAAACACCCAAAACCAGAGCAAAGTTTTTAAAAGTTAGTTCAAATTATATCACTTTTGTACTTTCAAATTTTCTATCCCTGTTTCACTAAGAATAAAGGAATTGCCTATTTCACTCATAACAAAGGGACTGCCCTTAAAATTGCCGATGTGATCTGGCCTCTGCTAATTGGCAGAATTTATTTCCTATGTTTTCTCGTTCCATCTCTGTTCTTTAGATTTATTGACTTCTTTGCTCTGGCTTGAAGATATTAAGTATGTACCTCCCTCAGGGTCTTTACACTTGCTGATATATCAATCTGGAACTATTTCTTCAGAAGTCCTATATCTCCCATTCTCAATTGTTTGGTTTTTCCTTGCATGACATTTTATCCATAAGCCTCTCCCTTACTGCTCTGTATAAAACAGCTACACCTATTCCATTATCTTCTTCCTTGTCATTTCCTATATACTTTCTGAGGCAGTTTGTCTCTTCACCTCCGCATATACACACAAAAAAACTCAAGTCACTTATCTATTTTGTTTCCCAACATGTCAAACATTTCCAAAAGTATTGTAAGTTTATGTATAGATTTTTAAGAGAGTGAGTAAATATTATCTTTTGCAGACTTATCGTTTGCTAATGTATAAGACTGCCTAATGCATTCAGATGTATCCTTATCCCTATAACTGGAAAAATAGTCTTACATCAGGATTCTCTCTCAAGGCTATTTAAATTTTTATAATCCATGGCACCCACTATTTCCAATTACTTGCTGCATTTGCTGTGTTCCAGGAAGAGCAAGAAAAATACTAATGTGGTTGGAGCACAGAAAATAAAGAGAGGGTTATGTGAAATTAAGTCAAGGAAGCAATTAGGGGTTGCAGTTAGATTGATTACAACTTTGTAGGCCATGGTAAGGATTTTGACCTTCATTCTGAGAGAACTGGGAAGTTGTTATAGGGGAATAAAACAAGTGAATATTACGCTTTAAAATGATTCTATTGGTTGCTGAGTGAAGGATACAATTTATGGGACCAAAGGTAGAAGCAGAGAGTTTAGTTAACAAGCTGTCACAGTAATCCTGGTTTTCATAGAGATGATATAATGGCAACAACTATTAGAAAAGCAGTAGCTAGAAACTAATGATGATAAAAACATCAGGGGACGGAGGAAGAAGGCCCTGTATACAGCCTGGTCCATAGGATTCATTTAATTACTATTTTCTCATTAACTTAATAACTTAATGCTCTATCAAGGTCACCATATTTGTCACAGATGATTATGATATTCTAGTTGTAACCAGGCTCTTCTTGCTAAAAGTAATAAATGGCATCTTGTTTAACTGACAGGTGTTTGAGCATGATTCTTTTGATTACAGCAAATTAATTCCCTTAGCTTGGAGACAGGGAATTGGTAATAATAAACATGTAACTGTTTTTCTATTTGCTAAAGAATACCAACGGTGGTCTCTGAAGCTTCTAAACTTATCTTTTTCCCTAAAGATTAGCCATCTTAACATGTTTTTCCTCCCCTTAATACACTGGGAAAAGTAGTTTAGAGTAGTAGTTAACAGTTTTAGCTACAGAATCACAGGTATCTCCTTTCAAATACTAACTCTGCCATAAACTTCAGCTTTCTCATCTGTTGTGATAATGTAATGAAATATTATTAATAAACTACACAGTGTCTATGACATAATAAGCACTCTGTTATTTCCCTCAATTAGATTAAAATGAAGTCCTCATGGTCTGGGAGTTCTTGTCTATTAAAGTCATTTTGAGTATCTCTGAATTGCTCAATTTGTCCCAACTTTAAAATTTCATCCTCATAATTATATTTAAGTTCTGGTGGGGAAAATTTAGTTTTGTCCATTTATAAAGTTTATATTCTCAGAATTTGACTGGATCTCATATCTTCCTAACATGCACTTTATGTTCAAAATACCATTACCTGTAATTTACTTTTTCTCATACCTCTGGTCTTTCTACAATGTCTACTCTGCCAAGAATTCTCATTTTCCTTATTTAGCTTAATCATTATTAAGATTTGATTTTAATTTTAGGTTACTCATGAGGTTCTTATTAATTTATCCATTCAGAATTAAATATTTTTGTCTCTTTGCCCATTGCATGCCAATACCTTAGTAGAACAATTCCTACAATGCTTTAGAGCTTAAGTTAAACTGGAGCATTAAGAGAGAGAAACAGTATATAACTAAAGAAGGTAGGAGAAAAGAAGCCTTCTTATCTAGATGAGAGGGCCATTTTCTACTTTAATATTTTATCTTAGGTTAGATTATAAGATGCCATCTAAATGCATCGTATATGACACTTTGGCCACATGGCCCATGGTTGTCCTCTGATTTAGATTTTCTAAGTCTGCTCTGGGGTGTTTATGCTTTAGGAGGGGAGGGAATGGGATATTTTAAATGAGGATTTAAATTTCTTTAAGCAGAATCCAAACTGCGAATATGGTAAATATTTCTACTTTCTCATTTATATTGTATAAGCCATTAATTACTTCCCCATCAATGAAGAAAAGCCTCTATATTGGGCATTTGGAGGAATTTTCACTCAGGATCACAGATACACTTCAACATATTCTATATCAAAAATATAAAAGTGTAAAACAACACAGAGGACAGAAGTCAATGAAATAAGTAGCCTTTCCAGTAAAATCCAAGCTCAATAATTAGGAAATGGGTATCTTAAATAAATGCACATGCTTTCAATGTATTAACTATTTTAATATTTGAGTCAAACTTAAGAAAAACACTAAGTATCATTGAGAGAGAGAGAGAGTATGTATTCCTAGGAAACTATTCAGTTACCATGAAATGACAAGGACAAGCTGTAACCACTGAAATTCATCTGTCACCACTGAAGAGATGTCTATCCTACCCAGCTAAACAAAACTTTCTAATTTAATAAGTTATTCATTCTTATACATTTCAAAACAAATGGCTGAGCACATTTTTAATTTGAAAGTACCAAGTCATCAAGCAAATGATATGTAATGATATTGTTTAAAAAACTAGTGTTGACCTTTTCATGCTGGCCAATGTTTAAGTGCTGTCATCTTTGTTAAAATGATACTTATTTTGCAAAAACACTCTATAATATCAAAGTTGTCAGTAAGAGAAGATATGAGGTTTTTCAAAATACATAATTTTTACCTATGTTGACCCAAGATAGTGAATCTATAATTTTTTTTGTTATTATCAAATAGGATATGAACAAAGACAGAAATATGAAAAGACAGATAATAGTGCTTGGGTCATAGAAGAGGATCTAATAAAAACAAAGGAGAAAGGAATTTTGAAAGCATTACATCAAAAGTTAATTTGTCTGTACTTTTGTTGTTATTATTTTTTGGTCTATTTAAAAGGTCTAGACAATTTCCTGACAGATGCAGAAATTCAACACAAAGTAGCAGATGCACATTTTTCAAAATTATCACTGTACAAATAGAAATTATACAGGCATGAGGGATGATCAAAAATTAAAGCATCTGCAAACCATTTCTGTTGTAAAAAAATATCAAAACACTAAACGTGAAGAAAATAACCATTACCAAAATGACCACATTAATGCTAGTTAAATATCTTTAAAAGTCTAATTATTCTCTAAATGTCTTTAAACTAGCAATTTCAAAAATGAATAATTGCACATTAGAAAATCTAAGGTTATCTGAGGAGTGGGAGATTTTTACAATATGAGATTTTCTGTTGTAAAATTGTGTGTATTGCAGAAATTTTGAAAATTAAGATTAGCAAAAA
The DNA here is from genome assembly GCA_963573385.1 of Cacajao melanocephalus. NCBI lineage: Eukaryota > Metazoa > Chordata > Mammalia > Primates > Pitheciidae > Cacajao > Cacajao melanocephalus. Next base: position 14,628 of record CAUYLG010014851.1, on the reverse strand, counting down.
AGAAGTGAAAACCACTTAAGCTCTACACTGTTAAATGTGTTTTTGAATCTAATTCCAAAATTATATTTCTTTTCATATTCAAATTAACTTTTTCTTTCCTTCTTGTTAAATTGGAGCAAGTGACGCTCCTTATAGAGGGGTCGTTCCTTTAGTTTTGGATTCAATCCTTCCTGCCTTGTTGTTACTTGTACTATTAATTATTCCTTCTTTCTCTTGAACATTCAATTCTCTTTTTAAGGTGGTAGTAAAAATGATGGTATTAATCCATTTATTTGTAAGTAATAAAAATTAAATGTTAATAAACTTTATCCAATGGGATGATAAATTATTTTATTTTCAAAATATTTTGTTTCTGATGCTGTTATATTGATAAGTTTTCTTAGAGATAATAAAGTATTTCATCTCATATCAAAACTTTTCTTCAAAATATAATAAATACCATGGTTTTTTTAATGCCTATTGCCTATTTCATTGACCTCATAAAATTAATGTCTTTCCTTTGCAGAAATAGTGTCAAACAAACTAAGACTAGGTCTAATACAAGGCGAATTCAATTCAGCATTCACATGCCTTTGTACTACTTTACACTGTTGGTTATAATCAGTCTGGATATTGTTTTTTACTGGGTATCTTGCTTTGTGGAATACTTAAGGTCACTCACTACCTCATTAAATATTTATGCCACCTACTGCCCTACTTAATAACCCCTTGCTTGGTTATTTGTGTACAATTTCAAGCACACTAGAAAGATAATAATGCTACCTGTCTTTGTCCCTCCAATACTCGACTTCAGATAAATTCTATCACTAGGAGTACATCCTTCTTCTTAAGGATTTACTTTCTCTATTTATATACTTCTATGAAACATAACATAGTATGCTGAAAAATGGTGTAATTCCAAAAGAAGCAATATTCTAGAAAAAAGGAAAAAATCCCAAAACAGATAGATTGTTCAGAGAGAAACAACAAAAGCCCTAGGCAAGTACATTAGTTAATATAGATTTCCACATGAGAAAAGCTCTTCATTAGTTAAATGAGCAAGCTAAAAGCAAAAGTCACAGAAAAAGTTGTAATTTCAAACCTTCAAGATACTGATTATTATCATAGAGTCCTTTAACCTCCAAAATTAACGGTGGTGAGCTCCTCAGAATCCACAAAAAAATCTTTCTATGACATCCAGTAAGATTTGAAATTTTCAGTTTAGTACAACTACTGAAAATGAAAGAGTTGAAGATTTTTTTTTAATTATACTTTAAGTTCTGAGATACATGTGCAGAATGTACAGACTTGTTACATAAGTATACACACGCCATGATGGTTTGCTGCATCCATTGCCCCGTCATCTACATTAGGTATTTCTCCTAATGCTGTCCCTCCCCTATATTCCACCCCCTGCTATCCCTCCCCTAGCTCTCCCAACACCCAACAGGCCTTGGTATGTGATATTCCCCTCCCTGTGTCCATGTGTTCTCATTGTTAAGCACACACTTATGAGTGAGAACATGTGGTATTTGGTTTTCTGTTCTTATGTCAGTTTGCTGAGAATGATGGTTTCCAGCTTTATCCGTGTCCCTACAAAGGACATGAACTCATCATTTTTTATGGCTGAATAGTATTCCATGGTGTATATGTGCCACATTTTCTTTTTCCAGTCTATCACTGATGGGTATTTGTGTTGGTTCCAAGTCTTTGCTATTGCGAACACTGCCATAATAAACAAACATGTAGATGTGTCTTTATAGAAGAACAATTTACAATCCTTTGGGTATATATTCAGTAATGGGATTGTTCAGTCAAATGGTATTTCTAGTTCTAGACCCTTCAGGAATTGCCACACTATCTTACACAATGGTTGAATTAATTTACACCCACACCAATGGTATAAAAGTGTTCCTTTTTCTCCACATCCTATCCAGTATCTGTTGTCTCCTGATTTTTTAATGATCACCATTCTAAATGGCATGAGATGGTATCTCAAAGTGGTTTTGATTTGCATTTCTCTTATGACCAGTGATAATGAGCTTTTTTTCATGTTTTTTGGCTGCATACTTGTCTTCTTTTGAGAAGTGTCTGTTCATATCCTTTGCTCACTTTTTGAGGGGGCAGTTTGTTTTTCTCTCGTAAATTTGTTTAAGTTCTTTGTAGATTCTGGATATTAGCCCTTTGTCACATGGGTAGATTGCAAAAATTTTTCTGATTTTGTTGGTTGCTGGTTCACTGTAATGATAGTTTCTTTGGCTATGCAGAAGCTCTTTAGTTTAATTAGATCTCATTTGTCTAGTTTGGCTTCTGTTGCCATTGCTTTTGGTGTTATAGTCATGACGTCCTTGCCAATGCCTATGTCCTGAATGGTATTGCCTAGGTTTTCTTCTAGGTTTCTTATCTTGATAATTATTTCTATGGAGACTAAGAAATAAATACTTGTCACCATATGATGTTTTTATTTTGATTAGCTTTATGTTTTATATATAACCTTCTCTGGGTCAGATTTTTGTCTTAATTAAATACTTTTTAATAGATCTTCAATTCTACATAAGCACAATATTTTTACATAACAAGTGAAGTATGGTGCAGATCCATAATTGTGTTATAACGTAATAAAAGGCACATAGTGGGATAATTATATTCTTTGATAGAAAAAGGGGAATGAAACAAAGTGCTGGTGAAGGCTACTAGTAGAATGGATTAGGAAGTAACATGATATTGTTCAGAAAAATTACAATACACATACACATAAGTGGCAAGTATAATTTAATTAAAAGCTTAAATAACATCAGTTTTTTCTGTGTTACAAATGTTTTTAAGATGTAAGTTAAAATCATTTGACAATAGTAAATATTTCAAATAGTATTAATTGAAGAGCTATGTTTGGGATCATTTTTGTTAGTATCATCATAGGAAATAAAGTGGTTAAGATTATAAATTAGAACTTGGTTATGTAATTCCTTCAAATCAAATGTAAAATAAAATTAGTATGAGAACTAATAAATGAAATAATTTAATGCTATATTAAATAGCATTATTATTAAGTTGGCAGGCTTCCTAATCATATCCATAACATGCTATTTTGAAGTTCACATGGAGGCATATTCATAAAATACGCCTCTGTAAGCCGTAGCCATAAAATAAGGCAAGGTTAACATCTCATTCTTGTCACATTAACTTTAACTGTACCCATTGATATTTCACTACCTGTCTTCTCACCCCTATATTACTATTTGACAGTAATGAACTAAATAATATAATGAGGATAAACCTATTTGTATCTAATTTTTCCAGCTTATATTAAACTTTCATCTTTTACTAGTGGTAACACATTACTTATACTTAATTAAATATATTTTAATTATATTTTTTAAAGCCCTAGATGACTGTGGCCCTATCTTTAAGAACAGCTGTCAGAGAGAAATAAACCAATTGAAGTAGAGGTTGAAATAGTTAAAGTCAAATCTACCGCAGAGTAGGAAAACATTAGTGGCACAGATGAACTGAGCTTTGTGTTACACAATGTTATAAATTATCCAAAGTGATCAAGTTTATTTTTAATACTAAAATAAATTATTAAAATAATAGTAAACATAGAGATTTGAATAGAACATTCTAGTTTAAAAAGAACTTTTCTGAATAAAATCCCATTTGATCTACTCCTGATGTTTTTACCCATTAACGTCATAGCAATTTGCAAGAGTAACCCACAAGACACTTTGTGAGTGATATTTAAAGTGCAAAGACTGATGTGCATAGCAACAACCTCATTGTCTGTGAACGTTCAATATTTTACACAATGGAAGGACCAATTAGATTGAACACTGACTACTGACTACCCATATTTAATATTTACCCCTTAAATCCTATACAGAGGTGCTGACAATGAATAATAAGTTACTGCATATGTCAGTAATGTAAATTTAGAATATTAAGTTGCTATTGCCATATGAACTCTATAATATAAAATCAACTTTTCCATATTCAATTTATCAGTATTATAGTACACTGAGAAAATTTTTGAGTAGATTAAATTTGGTTACCTTTAGATGAGTTTCAGCAGTCACATTCCATGAATCAAGTAGCTTTTTATTAAAATAAATTTGCCAAAGAAAACACGTCTTAAATACTTTATCATGTTTTTTGTGTTGCTGTGCTGCTTTAACGAATAAAATGTGAACTTAGAAGGTAGGGGTATTTTGCTTTTAAATCATTCTTATCTGACGTAATGACTATGCTATAAAGCAGTTTATCTAATCATAAAGATTATCCTGATTAAACAACTTTGTGATTAGTGTCTCTTCTTGCATTAAAATGCCTTTCCAACACTCTCTTCAATAAATGGTGCTGGGAAAACTGGATATCCATTGCAGAAGAATGAAACTATACCTTTATTTCTCATCCTACTAAAAAAATCAACTCAAAATGGATTAAAGACTTAAATGCAAAATCTAGAACTATAAAACTACTAAAGAAAACTTAGAGAAAGTGTTCTAGGGCACTGGTCTAGGCAAAAATGGTATTGTTAAAACTTCAAAATCACAGGAAACAAAAAGAAAAATAGACAAATGGGCCAACAGTAAGCCAGAAAGCTTTCACACAGCAAAGGAAACAAAGTAAAAAGACAACCTGTTGATTAGGAGAAAATACTTACAAATTACTCATCTGACAAGGGAGTAATATTCTGAATTTAAAAGGAACTCAACTCAAATAATACCATAAAAAGTGGGCAAAGGGTATGAATTGACAGTTTTCAAAGGAAGACACACAAATGGCAAACAGGTGTACGAAAAATGTTCAACATCTCCAAGCAAATCAAAACCACAATGAGGTATCATCTTACCCCAGTTAGAAAGGCTATTATCATAAAGACCAAAAGTAATAAATGCTGGTGAGGATATAGAGGAAAGGGAACTCTTACATACTATTGGTGGGAATGTAAATTAGTATAGCCATTATGGGAAGTAGTATGAAGATATCTCAAAAATACTAAAAATGGAACTACCATAACCACCAACAATCCCACCACTGGGTATTATTCCAAAGGAAAGGAAATCAGTCCTTTGGGATACCTGCATCCCCATGTTTATTGCAGCACTATTCACAATAGCTAAGATATGAAATCGATCTAAATGTCCATCAGCAGATGAATGGACAAATGTAGTATGTATACATAATGGAATACTATTCAATCACAAAAATAATGAAATCCTGTCATATGCAGCAACATGGATGGAACTGCAGACCACAATATTAAGTAAAATAATCCAGGCACAAAAAGACAAATATCACATATTTTTATGCATATGTTGGAGCTAAAAAAAAGTTCATCTCATGGACATAGAAAGTAGAATAAGAGTTACCAGTGGCAAGGAAGGGTGTGTGGTGTGCATGTGCATGGGAGGGGATATGAAGAGAGGCTAGTTAATGGATACAAACATACAGTTAGATAGAAGGAATAAATTCTAGTGTTTGATAGCACAGTAGGGTGACCATAGTTAACAAGATATGGTATTGTTTTGTTTCAAAATAGCTAGAAAAGAAGATTTAAAATGTTTCCAACATAAATAAATGATAAATGTTCAACATGATGGCTATCCAAAATACTCTGATTTGATTACACTTTCTATGCTATATCAGAATATCACATGTGCCCCATAAACATGTACAATTATTACGCATCAGTAAAATACAGAAAAATAATTTCTGGTAAAAACAAAAATTAAAAACAAGAAATAGTGCTTTACTAAATGTTAGGAAAATCTAAGTATCAGCTTTATAAAATCAAATCATGAACTGGGGAGTAGGGAGTAACTGCAAGATGACCTCTGAGATTTTTTTTCCAGCTATAAAATTAAAGAAGTCTCTAAAAATAGATATGGTGCTAAAATACAAATAGATAGTTGTACAAGACATTATCAAGTGGTATATAATGATAAAAAAAAATCTCTTTCATTCAGAATTGGGCTATAGATTATCTTAACTTTTAAAAAAAATAAGCCCCAAGCATTCTACAATGGTATGAAATTCAAAGAGTAGTTTAAATTTTTTACCAATTTGTAATATGAGCTGGTTTACAATGTTACACATTTTACACCAAATTTTAATGTTAGCTCTGCAAAGCATTACAATATACCTTGCCATGATTGTTAAAACAGACATGGTCCTATATTTGCTGTCTTTCCACCATCTCTTCACTATCTCTCCACCAAGTCCTAGGCCAGCTGGAGACCATTAATGCATAAAACCATGGAAATATAAATGGAGTGCATCACACTCTGATACTCCAAATCACAGATTAGAGAAGTGTTCTATATAATGATTTATAAGTAAGTCAAGGTGAATGTGTGAACTGCTACCTTACAGTTAGTCATTCATTATATTTGAGCAATTAAAATTAGAATGACAAGAAATCTTATTTTACTTTTAAAATAATTCAACATTTTTTTTAATGGTCAAATTAGGATCCAGTATGTTAGACTTAGAAAGTTCCAAAAGCCTGAGCTAGTGAGGAATTAAAGACAGTTTTTCCCTGGGAATAGAAAGTTCACAGCTAAGGGGAATCTAAAAAATACCACCAGCATCTAGTTGAGGAGAGTAGACCCCAGAAATAACAGACAGGCATGCAGAAGTACATTAAGGGTCTGGGAAGATCAGCAGCAACCTTTTATGAGTCACTGGAATATGAGCTAAGACTGTAAACTCTTGAAGGGAAAAGTTGTGTCTTATTCATCCTTTTATCCATGGTCTAGCCCAATGTCTGCAGTGGGTACACAGTGGGTATTGGCTGAGTACATGAGTGGAAGGAAGAACACACTAGGATAAGGCATATCAGTTTAAATGTAGGCATAATGCAAAGCCTGGGACCTTTGTGGATGTTACACGTTGTAATTACAAATACCACATTGTTTTTCTGGACTCTGACAGTGGATGGGGAAGTAGCTGGTTCTAGCAAAAGGTCTTAATAAAATTCAAGATAATAGTGCCAGCATCTACTTTTATGGCATATTTTGCCCTCCATTCCTTACTGGCTAAAACTACAGTTCCCAAAGTGCGTTGAGCTTTCTAGTTGCTGGATGGAACATACAGGTTGCTACAGTATACTTTAAATTTTTGAAGGAAACACAGATATCCATCATGAATTGTGCAAACTACTAGCTTGAAGTAGTTCACACTTTCAATATTAGACTACTATTAATATATTCCTTTCAATGACATATTTTGATGATGTGGATTTTCAGTGGCAGCTCTGATGAAAAGAAATATCACACCATTTTGCTGTGGAGCAAAAAATGAGAGTGGCAACATCAAATCTGATTCCAAGGTTTGAGAAACTGTGCAGTGTACAATGTTAAGTTTTTAGAACATAAATTCATAAGTTATTTAGCCACAGCTATTTAACAAACAGAAGTGTCAGGTATGTATTTCTTTGGGCCTGGGAGCCAAGAAAAAAATTACTAAGGTACTCAGATCACTGTGATGCAAAAATATTTGGCAACTTCTGGTGCTAAAGCATTGCACATCACTCTGTGAGTCTAGATGTATAGTGAGCAAATATTTTCTTCCATTCTATAGGCTGTCCCTTCTTTATGGTTTTCTATTCTATGCAAAAGGTTTTTAACTGGTGTAATCCTTTATCTATTTTTGTTTGTTTTGTCTGTGCTTTCGGGGTCATATCCAAAAAATCATTGCCCAGACCAATGTCATGAAGTTTTTCTTCTAGGTTGTTTATAGCAGTTACATAGCTTTGGGCCATACATTAAACACTTAAATTTATTTGAATTGATTTCTGTATTTGGTGTGAGATAAGGGTCTAATTTCATTCTTCTGCACATGAATGTGCAGTTTTTCAACACCATTTGTTGAAGTGTCCTTTTCTTATGGTGTGTTCTTGGCACATTTGCTGAAAATCAATTGGCTTTAAACGCATGAGTTTGCCTGATCTCTCTGTTCTGTTCCATTGGCCTTTTCTTGTTTTAATGCTAATATCATGCTGTTTTGGACACTACAGTTTTGTAGTATATTCTAAAGCCAGATGGTAAGATAGTTCCAGCATTGTTATTTTGCTAAAATTGCCTTGGCTATTTGAAATCTATTGTGGTTTCATGTGAATTTTAGGGTTTATATTTTATTTTATTTTTGTATTTCTGTAGAGAATGTCTTTAGTATTTTGCTTGAGATTGCACTGAATCTGTAGATTGCTATGGGTAGTATAGACATTTTTTGCAATACACATTCTTTCAATCCATAAGCATGGGATTTTTTTTATTTATTTGTAACTTATTCAATTTCTTTCATCAATGTTTTATTGTGTTCAGTGTAGAAAGCTTTCACCTTCTTTGTTAAATTTAGATATGTTTCAAAAACAGAAAAGAGGCCATAATAGCTGGATTAGATTAGAGTGGGAAATAGGGAGGATGATCCAAATTGAGCTCAGTTATGAAAAAAAAAATAGGTTGTATAGGGATTTTTAAAAAATATATCAATTTATACTAACTGCAAGCAGGTAATCACTGCAGGATTTTAAGCAGATGTGATTTGATATAGTTTTTAAAATATTGCTCTGTTTTGTGGTGAATGTATTATAGATAACAATATCAGTAAAAGACAGATCGTTTAGGGATGTTTGGATGCTCTAAGTGAGAGATGATAGTGGCTTGAATTAGGAAGATTTTAATTGAAATGGAGAATATTGGATATTTTTAGAATATGCTTTGGAATAAAATCTCAAGTACAGGTAGAACTTCTTGATGGATTAGATATGGAGAAGTGCAACTAAGAGTAGTTACTAGTTCTACAAAGACTTTTATGAAAAATATGCTAATGTAGTTTATAGTCACAGACTTGCTTGCTTCTGCTATTTCCACATTTAGTTTAACAGTGACTTTATAGTTATTTCCCTTCTTCCTTCTACCCCAAGGGATGAAGGAAGCCTCTGTCTTATTTTACCTGTGTTGCTTACATTCAAAACATTTTCATTACTCAGGCATACCTTATCTTGGAGTCTCATTCCCTAATTTCCTTCTCTTCTTCTCATTTTACTTCTGTACCTATGACCATCTCATTACATTACTGAATTAAAATCATATTGCTTCTTTCACTTTGTCCAAGTCACAGTATTTACAACATAATAAGGATATTTTCTTTAGCAAAATTCACACATATATAATTAAGCTGAGGGTCACTCCTACGGAAACTTAAAGAATATTAAATTGACTAATAGTGCAAATTTTGCATGGAAAGGTCTGACTAATTTGACCTTTTGAATTTGTGTATAGGTTTTCTTTACCACTAATTGTGACACTAGAAGGAAGCCTTAGTGTTTCTTTTTACTGTAACATTTTTTTTCAAAAACACCCCTGTAATTAAAAATGTATGGCATAAAATATATTCAATTATCTTGTTTTTATAGAGTTGAAATAACTCTTGGTATACCCAATATATTCTAACATTAGTCAGGTAGAAATTCTCGGTTTATTTAGAAATATATTTATTCATCAAAATTATTCCCAAAATATTTTCACACTACCCAGCCAGAAATAATTGGCTTATTTATAAATATTTGTACTGATCAAAATTGTTTCATAAATACATCAATGTATTATTAAATAAGTATATTTAAACTTTGTTTCAATAAACTATTACCATAATTTAAATTATCTGTGGTCTTAATTGTTACTTTTTATTTTTAATGGTTTTCACATTAACATTGCAATTACAGTTTGTTTTTCCCTCAAGCAATGAGGAGACCATGAGAGTAAAGTAGACAGTCTGGAGTTTAGAAAATGTGCTAAGGTGTGCACAGGGTAAGTATTAGGCTTTGTTATTCATGTTATTTTCTTTTAAGTTTGCCTACCCAACTTGAGTATTTTCAGAAGCCATATATTTTAAATGTCCTATCAGTTTAAATAACATAGCCGGAGGAGCTTTCAAAAATCTAGTCCCACTATTTCTTCTATATATTTATACAAATTGAAATATATTTGTTTTTAAAAAGAGCTAATTTTTATATGAAAATAATGTACTGAGCTGTTTGAATCACAAGAAACAAAAGAACAGTTATGCTTTCATTACTCTTTGGTTTTGGACCTAAGTAATATGTCTTATCTTTTCTTCTTCTTTCTTTTTTTTTTTTTTTTTCTGAGACAGAGTCTTGCTCTGTCACCCAGGTTGGAGTACAGTGGCACAATCTTGGCTCACTGCAACATTCTCCCCTCCTCCTGGGCTCAAGTGATTCTCCTGCCTCAGCCTCCTGAGTAGCTGGGATTACAGGCACCCACCCCCATGCCTGGCTAATTTCTGCATTTTTAGTAGAGACAGGGTTTCACCATGTTGGCCAGGGTGGTCTTGAACTCCTGACCTCAGGTAATCTGCCTGCCTTGGCCTCCAAAAGTGCTAGGATTATAGGCATGAGCCACCATGCCTGGCTGGTTACAAGTATTTTAGGGACCATCTCAAAGAGGCCAGAAACACCTTTTCATACAGACAAGAGTAGGATAAGTAATAATTGAAAAGATCAATGCAATTACTACTTATCTAAGAAGCTGATCACCACCTGCGGAGGTCTGTCCTGCAGACCCTGACTCAACAACAGATGCGTGAATACACTCACATACACTAGAATACCATGAATCTGAGTGGGTTAGGGATGGTCTTTGACTGCTTTTAGAGGGCGATTGCAGCTAACCAACCATAACTCCTCACATTTCTTCAGGATAGATTTAATAACAGAGGTTCCAAGTCAACATGCTTCTGGATTATTAACATGGTTAAAAGAGTGGTTTTATGAATGATAAAAACTTTAAGTTCTGAGGCCCAGAGTAAACACCATTAACAGGTAATTCCCATTTGACCTCCTCCTGAGAGGACCATCCAGCAGAAAGTTTACATGAGAAAAAAAATTAGAGTAGAGACAAAGGAATGTGAGGTAAACAGACTTAACTCGGGAAGCTTTATTGTCCCTATCTTTTTACTCTATGGCTTAAAATTCTAACGTAATGAACTGGCTGCCTTCAGCCTGTTCTGTCAAAACCTTTCAGCCTTCCAAAAGGCTTGAGATCATAGTCTTCTAACTTTCCCTAATATTTCTCTAATATTTTGCCAGTCACCCTGAGTAAATCTCAACACTTACCTTACTGTTACTGTCTGTATTGTTGTATAACACAAGAAGAAGATGACAGTACAAGTTTAATCAAATTCAATGCAGCAAGCCATTCTTAAGCATCTAAACATTTTTTTGGAGATTTATTATTTAAAGAGACAGTATCTTCATTCAAAAGTAGAATAAATACTGAGCACAAAGATAAGAGAATCACACAGTGAATTTTATTCAAGGGAAATTAGTTGTGAAAATTGATCATATGAATTGGATCATTCTTGCCATACTCAAAAAAAACAGTCAAGAAGCCAGGGGGTGAAAGCACTCAGAATATATAATATATGTTGAAAGAAATGTAATTCTCTGCAAAACAGGCTGCTGAAACTGCCTGTTGTAACCTGAGACCAGTTTTATCTGTAACTGCTGAAATAAGTTGATGCAACATTAGGACTAACTTTGCCAACCACCATCACTCACCAATGGGAGCTTGCAGCTCCCCAAAACTTTACTAGTATCAGTGAACTTTCTCAAAGAACAATATGTAACATTTTTCCTTTAATGAAACCTGCAACTTTCTCTTTATTCTTCCAACATACCAAAGACCACCTGGTCTGATTGTATAGCCTAAACTGTGATTCTTTCTTCTCAAATAAAATGTTACATTTAGAGATTCATCTCTACATTTTATTTTTTACTTTAACATAGTAAAGAGAACATTGATAAAAGTTATAGCAAACCAAGGAAGATGAAAGAAATTCATTTGAAGGATATATAGGTTTCTTATAGGTAAAGAATGGCAGAATAATATTTTAAAAAGCAAGAGCAATATTACAGAGCTGATAAAGGTTGGAGGCATTTGGAAGGACAATTTGCCTTAACCAACTATTAAATTAGAGGAAATGATAATTTTTACTTTGACATTTATTTTACGTTAATTTTTAAAACTATGTATCACACAACTGAAATGATACATTTTTCAGTAAGAGGCAAGTGTGGCATTTTGTAGCGTAATATGACAAAATGGAAAGATAACGTCAGAAAATTAGGTTTCCATTACATTGAGGAAGAACTTAAATGCTAGAATGCAAACATATAAGCAACAGTGAAAGAGGACCAAATTGCAAGCCCTGGGTACAAGGCCTATCTTTATTACTGCTAAGTATAGGAAGTTCTGGTATGTAATTTTATTCCTTAGTAAAATAGAAATATTGAAATCTAGATTGATTTAATATATAAAAAATAAAATAATGGTGTAAAATTGCTTTTGAGTTAAAACATGATATATGTATGTGTTTGATAATTGATATATTACTTCTTAATTCAATAGGTCTGCGGAAACACAAGTTTTTGATTAAAGAGTATTATTGCAATATTTAAAAATGAGGACTCTTTTCCTGAAAGTCGAGTGTAATACTTCTTGCAATAAAATAAAAGATTATTGTTTTTGTGCAGTTGAAAAGTTTTAAGTGAGTAAAGTCAATGAGAGGTAATGAAGATTACTATTGAATGAGATAGAAGTGGCTCAGTGGGTTGCAGGATGTTGGAAAATAATGAAGACTTTTAAATCATTAATTGTCAAAAACCATAGGAAAATAAGAAATAGAAGGGAAAGACAGGTAACCCAGCATTCAATAGCCTCTCTTTCTTCTGAGTACTTCGCTAGGCAAGTTTATGAGTGTTAGATAATCTACTCCTTTACTGTGGCAGTTCAGTTTGGTGTTAACCTTTCCATTTTTATTGAAAATAAAAGATAACTTTGGGTAGAATAAATAATTTCTTCAAGTCAAGTAAAAAAAAAAACAATAGGACTTAAAATCAAGTTCATCTGATTCCAAATTTCATGCTTTTTCACATGTAATGATGTGGTAGTTTTGTTAAAAAGATTAATTCATTTTTTCTAAAAAGTTGAAAATAAATATTCGACCCTCAGAAGAATTAAAATGATAAAGACCTGAGGGAAACATGGAAAGTCATGATTACGAACCCTTTAGAGGAGATGGGATTCCTGAAGCAGGTGATTGATATAGAAGAAGTGAGTTTTGAAGCTTTAAATCTGAAAACTTTTTATGTTTTGGAAGTGAAAAGAGAAAGTAGATTCAACAAAAGAGTGCAAATGGGTAGTCAATGGCTACACTCAAAGAAACCAAGCTGGACACTGTGGAAGACGGCCAATTAGGAGCAGCTCAGGACTGCAGCTCCCAGCAAAAGTTCGGAGGGTTAGTGGACGCCGCATTTCCAGACAGATTTTTATTGCCCACAGACCAGGAGATTCCCAGGTGTAGAAACCCCACGGGTCACCAGCGCAACTGTTTCGGCCTGCGCAGCTGTTTTGTCCTGCACCCTGGCGAGGCTGTTTTGGCCTGCGCCCCGGTGCTGCAGTTCTCCATACAAAATACACGGGTCTGGGCACTGTTTAGCTGGCGATTGGAGCTCCGGGAAGACAGAGTAGGCCATTCAACTGATAGAAAAGGGGACTGAAACAGGAAGCCAGGCCAGGAGAGTCCCGGACAAAAAAGCAGCACGAATCTCAGAACAGCTGTTTCAGCCAGTCCAGGCGCAGTGGGTCACTGCACAGGAAATCGCACAGATCTCGGTGCCTTTTCAACACGTGGCTGGAACACCCGGGAGACAGTTGACTGTTCGCTCTGAGGCAGGGAGCAAGGTGATCAGGCTCAGCTGGTCCCAACCCCACAAAAAAAAAGCAATCTGAAACCTTCTGGATTGAGAGTTTCACAGCAAGCACAGCTGAACCCGGGACAGTCCAGCTCTGTGGGGGAGTGGCGTCCACCATTACCAAGGCAGTCCACTACCATGGAGGTAGTCCACCATTGCTGAGGCAGCTCGCCATTGCCGAGGCAGCCCGCCATTACAGAGAGAGTCCACCATTACAGAGGTGGGCCGCCATTGCCGAGGCAGTTCTAACTATACCCATATAAACAGGATTGCAGGGAAGTTCACACGGCAGCTGGATGGGGCCCACAGCTGCTCAGCAAAGCCTCCGTAGTCAGACAGTGAGTCGGCTGCCTCCTGGCAGGGCAAGGTAGCCCTGAAGAAAAGGCAGCAGGACAAGAGAAACTCATAAACAAAGCCCTAAATCCCTGGGACAGAGCACCTGGGGGAAAAAAAAAGAAGTTTATGAGTTCTGCTGCAGCAGACTTAAACGTACCTGCCCAGCAGCTCTGAATGAACAACGAAGCTCACAGCTCAGCACGTGAGCTCCTATAAAGGACAGACTGTCTCCTCAAGCAGCTCCCTGACCCCCGTATATCTAAAGAGTCACCTTATAAAGAAGAGCTCAGACTGACATCTGGCGGGTATCCTTCTGGGACAAAGATAGCAGAAGAAGAAACTGCCAGCAACTCTTACTGTTCTGCAGCAGCTGCAGGTGATCCCCAGGCAAGCACGGCCTGGAGTGGACCTCAGCAGTCCTACAGCAGAGGGGCCTGAATGTTAGAAGGAAAACTAAGAAACAGAAAGAAATAACTTCATCATCAACAAACTGGACATCCACTCAGAGACCCAATCTGAAAGTCAACAACTACAAA
>CAUYLG010014850.1:0-94488 GCA_963573385.1 Cacajao melanocephalus | reverse complement strand
CCTGATATGGTGTGTTTCTTAATTCCTGTTTCTGTAAACATTTTATGACTCTGTTTACCCCAAGTGGGCCTGGCTGTGCTGCCTATTCCCGTATTTACTGTTCCCCTATTCCCGTATTTACTGTTCCCTATTCCCGTATTTACTGTTCCCCTATTTACTGTATGTCACAGATTTCTGTTCCCGTATTTGCTGTTTAATGTCACAATGTAACTTGCGTCATCAATGAACTAAAAGGTATATAATCAGGCTTATGCACACAATAAACTCGCTACTCTGGCATGCTACTGGCATCGCCTGGGTAGTCCTCCAGACCCCACTGTCTGTCTGTCTGTCTGTCTGTCTTTTCTTCTGCACACTCTCTCCTCCAGGTTGTGAACATCTCCGAGTTGGGGTGAGGCCTCCCGCAGGCTGGGAGCCTCCTGGCAGACTTGCCGGTCCCTGACAAACCTAGACTAATCTCACGATAAAAAGGTTATTAAAAATAATAATTTGATTACTTGGTGGATTAAATGCAGATGAAGAAAAAATTAGTGAACTAGAAGAGAGAACTAGAAAATTCATCTAAGATGAATTTTTCAAGAGGCTCTCATCTCTGCCGGGGGAAGGCAAACAGCTGCTTCCTTCTTGCCGAAAGTTTGACATTGCCTAATAAATTAAATATGTCCCTATCAAAGACCCAGCAAGCAAAGGCGCTTAGGCGTAGGCCCTTGAAAAGCTGCCGCCCAGTGAGCCAGAAGATAAGTACAAAAATGTCTGGAGCGGAGCAATTCACAGGTGAGACAGGCAGAATCAACCCAAATGCTCACCCCAACAATAAGTGCAGTACACTCAGACAAGAGAGTGTTCTCCAGCAGTGAAAACAGATTCGCCATATGCACAGACACGGATGAATCTCAAAATCACAACATCAAGCGAAAGAAGCAAACAAACTTCCAGACTGTGCGATTACCCTTGTGTAACTCCAAAAAGAGAGAATCTAAGCAATCTATTGTTTAAAGACACACATAGAGGTGGGGCAACCGTAAGGAAAGGCAAGGGAGTCAGCTGACTCTGGGGACAGTGTTTGGAAGGTAGAGAGTTGGAGAGGGAGACAGAGGGAAAGGTGATCAGAGTGGAACCCTGGGAGGTAAGATGACCAGCTGCCCGATTTTGCCAAGAAATTAGAATTTTCCTACGATTTAAAAATGAGGAATTTCCTAAGGTTTAGAAATTGCAGTGCTACAGCCTGGCCAGTCTTGGACAAACTGGAACTATTGACACTGAAAGCTTCTACGTTTCCGGAACATTCTGACTTGGTCCTGCGGCTCTTTATTTTACCATTATTTTTAAACCAGATGTGGCAGGTGAAATGGTGCCCCCAAGAGACATATCCACATCTTAACCCCTGTTACAGTACGAAGTGACCTTATTTGGAGCAAACAGCATCTTTGCAGATGAAAAGAAATGATTGCTGTTAAGATGAGATCATTTGGATAACCATGAGTCCTAAATAAAAAGTAAGTATCCTTACAAGAGACAGAAGTAGAGAAGACACAGAGAGGAGGAGGGAGCCATGTGAAGATGGAGGCAGAGCCTGGAGCGATGTGGCCACAGCCCAGGGACAGCTGGAGCCCCAGAAGCTAGAAGGGGCAGAGAAACCTTCTCCCCTAGACCCTCCAGAGGGAACGTGGCTCTTCTGACACCTCAGTTTTGGACTTGTGGCCTCCAGAACTGTAAGAGAATCAGTCTCTTTCATTTTAACCCACTGGTTCATAGTCATATTTTGTGGCAGCCACAGTGAACCAAGCCACTGAGTACATATGTTTTTATGACCTGTTTTGGTGGTGTAATATATTTGAAAAGAAAAAGAAATTTTGACACACCCCAGCTTCCTTCCAGGCAGCAACTCACATGCCACCCCTGCCCTCACCCATGACCCCTCCCCTGGAGTAGGTCTGCAGTGCATGTTTGAAAGGCCCTTATTTTGGCTTCTTGTGCATATGTAAGTAAATGCTCCTGATCTTCCCTGCCAGATGGAAATGTCCTTGAAAACACCAATCAAGACTTACGCGATGTTCATACCCCACAGTGTCTAGACCACTGTCAACCAAACAACAGAGCTCAGTCAGCACTGAGAGCAAATGAGTAAGTGAATGAATGTCAGCAAAACTGTGAGGCAGCAACCAAACCAGGTGAGACTCCCAGTGCACGTCAGATACCAGCGGTCCCCAGAGCACCCTGTGGATGCACAGTTCCCGGCAGTACCCAGCCTACCTTCCACCTTCCATTTCCAAACTGCCCACTCATCCCCTGCCCCCTGCCTGCCCTGCCAGTTCCTGCGTCTGCCTCCATCTCTGAGATGCTGGAATTCACCGCTCAGCCATGGGGTTCCCATTCCGCAAACCACGAGCCCCCCTTGCAGGTGGTTCCCGGCACTGTCTGTGGAGTCTCGTGGCCAGCATGTGAGGTCCCAGGTGCCAGGTTTCCCCTTTGCTCACACCCGTGTCTCCCAGGCTTGGGCGGTCCATGAGCAGTTATTAGGACGAGCCAAAGAGGCTAACACACCGCAAACTTGTGTCCCAAAGACAGCGAGAGTAAATGGCTGGCTCACCTGTGGACAGGGACACTGCAGCAAGCCAAGGTTGCCACAGCTGCCTCCATCTCCTGGTGCAACACAGAGAGCTTCTGTTTCTGCAAGAGCACTCGTCACCCTTCCCCACCAGGGGCCGCATAGCAGCCTAGCCACGCGGCTCCACCAGGCTCCCTGCCTGGCTTCCAGGTGGGCTCAGCCATTGGGAAGCCCTGTCAGGAGATGGGAGGGATGAAGGAGGGGAGGAGAGAGAAGGGGGGATTTATCTACAACACCCATCCTTGCTCTCTGCCTGCAGGGCTCCCGCAGACTGAGTGCTTTCCTTGGGTGATGGGCACAGCTCCTGCAAGATTCCTTTGTTTCCACCAGCTGTTCTTCCCGCTTCTCTCTTCAATCCACAGCATGGTACATGCCCCACGATCCCATGTCCAGCACAAAGCACTGTGCCAGCCCCATACTCTGCCCACCTTCACATTATCCTCTTATTAAACTCTCCTCAAATGACTCAAACTGAGGATGCATCGGTTTCCCAGGATGGCTGAGGCTGGGAGCTCACCACCCTTCCCAACTTCCAAGCCGATGGGGCACCAGGACGCACTTACCCGCAGGCAGGGCCTCAGGATACCACAGGCCAGAGCTTAGAGAACAAGCTCCTGATCAGAGATCACATGGGCAGTGAGAAGGAGAAAGGAGGGTGGACAGACTGCCAGGGTCCTCCTTCAGGCCCCTAGCCTGCCCATCTGACCCAGGAGAGCACGGCCCAGCCAGGCAGTGCGGCTCAGCACAATCCGTGTGTCCTAGGACTACAGCCTGCTCTGCCTCCCAGATACTGTGTCCTCAGAGAGACTGGACTGGCATCACCAGTTCAAACCCCAGCCAGTGAGATCTGCTAGGAGTTGGGGACAGTGAAGAGCTGAGATTGAATCTCAGGTCAGAAAATACCAGCAAACCAGCCATGGGAGACTTCCAGTTAAATTAGACATAGGATGGACAGGGAGTTTCTGGGGCTGTAGCAGAGAAGAGCAGGATGGCAGCAGGACCCACCAGTGCAGGAGTCCTGGCCGTGACCACCTTTGCTCTGTCTGGGGGGCACAGTTTATGACATGAAACTGATAGCATTCTACTTTGGGATCTTGGGTGTCCAGGGTAGGGAATTACACTAAGGAATTCTATTTTTGTCATTTGTCATTGATTTTGACCAGCAGGTCAGTGATCTTATACACACACACACACACACACATACACACACACACACACGCACACACAAAATTGTCAATCGCTCCCTAGTCCAGACACTCCTTAGGAGAGAACCGAGGCCAGTCTCGGGTCCAACACTTGCCTGGCCAGGGTCCAGACTCCACAGAGCAAGAGCCTCTCCTGGACCTCACATGTCAGGATTCTCACCTGGTCCCCCGGCCCGGATCCATGTCATCTTAGGCATGAAGCCACCGTTCATTAACAGAGGTCAGGGAGCGCGTTCAGTTAGATAGGGAAGAGTTACTGACGGCCGTGACTTCATCTTAGGAGAGAAGCAGCTTCCCAGCAAAAAGTAATGAATTGTGTCTGCTGTGACTGTTCTCCTGGGAGTAAACCGGATGACCCGGGTCCCTCAGACAGCTCCCATCATTGACCCTGTATGAAGCTTGTATTTGGAGTTCAAGGGGTTGCTCTTACTGAACAATAACCACACACAAATATTTGTGAAGATTTCAGCAGTGATGAATGACTGCAGCTGAACAGTCTCATTAGATGACCCCAAAGCATAATTATTCTGTTAGGTAATCAGATACTACCGTATTTAGCTAAACTTTGGAGGCTAAATTTACTACATATTCTGATTTTGACCTACTTCAAATAAAGAAGAGATGCAGTTATTGACAAAAATGGAAATTATGTCCCCAGAGATTATATCTGCTTCTGAATGATTGTTTCTTCCCATAGAATAAGTTCAGAAGACTCCAGAACAACCACAGAGAAAGCCCATTCAGCATTTACAGTGGGACAGGCACTGCACTTTCTCATTAATCCTCATGAGCAAGCCACAGGCAGATAATACCAACATTCCCATTTCATGGATGAGGAAACTGAGGCAGGTCAAGACCAAGCAGCTGCTCAAGGAGGCAGAGCCAGGACCTGACTGTGCCCTTTGCTCTGTGAGCTCACAGGCCTGGTCCTCACTCTCTGTGGCCTCACTCCTCATGCCATGGGGCCCTGCCTCTGAGCCCACACCCCCTGAAGGAATTATCCCCAGAGCCAACAGGGCAGAGGCCCCCCACCACCTCACCAAGGTGGCACCCGTGTCTCACTTTGAAGCATCCCTTCCTGGAGTTTGAGTCTTGACCAGAAGCATCTCAGGACCTTCCCGGATCCAGCCCCAGGGTCGCTGCCTCACCCCAGGTTTCTCCATCCCACCCCCACTTCACACAGACAATGCTGACTCCTCCAAGAAGGGGCCATCCCTTGCGATCTGGAACCAGCCTCCACGTCTCTGGGCTTAGACCTGCACTGGTGACCCATCTCGTCATGCTCCGAGCACATGCGCCTTTTTCTCTTCTACAACACAGGTGCTTCCGGAGAGCACGAACCACAGTTCATTATTTGTGCATCTCCAGAGCCTGGAACAGGTCTCAGCACAGAGGAGGCACCAAGCATTTCCTGCTGAATGAATAAAAAGCAGAATCCGGTAAAATTCTTGCTGTAGGAACTAATGATTACGTGACTGACTGAGAAAAGGGTGCAAAAAAATGGAACTATCCCCTGTGTTTCTGAGATAAATAGAAAAAGCCTCACCTTGGCCATGGCCTGGACCATCCACTAGGTCCTGGTTTCACACGACTGGTGCCAGGCATGCCATAGCCCTTTCCTGGACCTCTCCACAGCTCTAGGCAGAGCCTGGCCACAGGGCTCCTAAGGCAACATACTCCCCACAACCTCCAGGTGTGTCTGGCCACATGTCATCCTTGCCCCATCAGAGACCATGCCTCCGCTGTAACCCCAGAATGTTCTGAATGCTTGTACTTGGAAAATCCACATAGCAGGGAGCATCCCCATTGGCTAGATCTCCACCTGCAGGATGTGATCCCCTTCTACACCCCTACACCCATGCCCACACCCACCTGTCCCAGGACAGCTAGCTCAGAGGCACAGAGGCTGGAGCAGGAGCCAGCAGTCCTGCCTCGATACGGCCTGAGCCACCGGCTCCCCGGCACCTGCTCTTGGGGCCTTCAGGCCTCTCTGAGCAGCCAGGGATGTGGAGGTAGCTCTAGGTCTCCCGTGCAGAGAATTTGGAAGCTTCCAGCTCTGCACCCAGGGCCCACTTCCACCACACAGCTGGGAAGTACTTCTCTCCAGGCTTTTGAAGTTCACAAGAGTCACACACTCCAGAATCCATTCAATACTGCTGACCCAGGAAGACTAGACTCTTCACATGATTTTCCACTCACTGTGCTGTGGGTCTGTGCAGCACACTGTGAAATCCAAGGGGGACATCAGAATGTTCTACAAAATAAAAAAGAAAATAACTTTAGAGTCTGCGGGAACCACCACCATAACTAAATTGTAAAGGTGTAACGTGTTTACTGAAAGCTAAATGTTCTGCCTTTTCAGCATGCTTTTCTGCCCTAGGGTTCAAACAACCAGCCAGCTGTCTCCTCCACCAGCAAAACCCTAATAGTCTGAAACCGTCAGATTGCAAGACTGCATGAGTGATGCAGTTTACTCATTTAAGATGCCATCAATAATACATAAAAAGTATTGTATAACACAATATGCCTGGTCGGATTCCTAGACCTGAATCTAAGGAACTCAGAGAAAAGTCCATCAGATATTCCAAATGCATGGGGATTCTAGATTCATGCAGAAAAGGCACAGGGTGAAATGTTGCAATGGCTTAAAAGGAAATCCTTCCCTTCCATCCCATGTACTAATGAGATCATCATTCAGAAGGTTACTGTCTGAATGAAATGGAAGGACACTTTTCTCCATCCTCTTCCTCCTTTGATCATGATTGGACCGTGGGGAAGGAAAGAGCCCTCAACCCATCAGCAGGCTTAACTGAGAACAGTCAGGCCTCAAGACGGGCCCTGGGTCCACAGGAGCACAGGGAGCCAGCAACTGTCCTGCCGGCTCAGGCCCAGGCCACATGTCACTCAGAATCCACAGGGAAACAGTGGGGCTGGCTCATGCCAGAGCTGCCGTGTCACTCAGAATCCACGGGGAAACAGTGGGGCTGGCTCAGGCCAGAGCTGCCGTGTCACTCAGAATCCACGGAGAAACAGTGGGGCTGGCCCAGGCCAGAGCGGCCGTGTCACTCAGAATCCACGGGGAAACAGTGGGGCTGGCTCAGGCCAGAGCGGCCGTGTCACTCAGAATCCACGAGGAAACAGTGGGGCTGGCTCAGGCCAGAGCTGCCGTGTCACTCAGAATCCACGGGGAAACAGTGGGGCCCACAGTTCTCTGGGTCCAGCAGCTCCTCAGCTCAGCCACCCCTCGGCTTAGCCGCCCCAACTGTGTCTTGGAAATTATGAATTTTGAAGGAGAAGAGAAACAGAGTTAAATGGTCAGTGAAAATTACCCATTTCATAAAAAAACTTTCCAAATTTGGACCCCAGTAAATGATCTGGGGTCCATCAGCTGCTGTGCACAGCACATTAAGAGGTAGACAGAAGTCTTCCTCCACTGTTCCTTTCCATTATCTGCTTGGAAGCATCCGACCAGGGTGTGGGCTGCAGGAGCCACAAACAGGGCCAGGCTGGCACTCCTAGGTCAGCCTCCTGCCCCACAAAGGCTGCTCTTTTGTGCCTGGTGCGCTTTCCCTGAGCAATGTACCCAGCCCACCCCTCTGACCCCGGCCTGCAGGTGACTGGGCAGGGACCTCGAGGAGGAACACAGATGCTCACAGCCCCAACCTGGGTCAGCCTGCCCTTCTGCTGCTGCCATTCCTTCCCCTCTCCACGCTTCTCCGTCTAGCTGGGAATGGTGTGAATGCATGCTTCCATCCTGCGCCTGTGGGATTCCTGAAAGTCGGCGATCTGGACTATGAATTTCCAAGGTGAAGGAGAAGTTCCTCCTTCCTTCAGTTTCACTCTCCTGAAAGGCCTCCGTACAAAACATGGCCAACTCAGTCACTTTTCCTGGAATGCAGGCTAAAGAGCCTGGGCTCCTCTCCTAAAGAAAAGATAGCTGCGGGGTGTGTCTCAGATCACATGCAGGGGGCATGGCCAGATACCTGGGGCAGGAGTCCGGGAAAGCACCAGCACCGAAGCCCCACCTGTCTGAGTCACTGCCGCATGCCCTGAGTGTCCCTGTGTCACCTGGCTTGTTTCCCCACAGATTGCCTTCTCATTGGTCCTCGTGGGGAAAGGGGTGCAGCTTCCCCAGATTGCCCCATGGGAAACGGCTTCTAGATGGGCCAGTAGCCCCAAGAAGCACTGTGCTCGGTCCCCACCGTGCTTGGGTTGGCCGTTTCGAGGTACTGTGCTCTCGGGGTTGATGATACGTGGCTGGTTCACTGCAGTATTCAGAGCCCCCCGTCCAGGCCCAGCACCTTGGAGGTGCTCAAGAAGCATGGACTGTGTGACACGTCACCTAAACCAGAGGCACGCCTGGCTGAGTTTTACTTTGTGTTTAATTCCTTGCTGCAATTATAGGTAAAAAAAACAAAGGCAATGAAATGTAGAGAAGAATGGCGGCCATAAACCGTCATCTACAGGGCTGAAACAAGGCTCCCGTCAATTTTCAGATGAGCCCCTCCATCCAGTATTGCAATTAGTGGCTTGTATTTGTGAAACAGAGCACCATCACATACCACATACCATAACAAACCTGGGCTTGCTCTTTGTAAACACTGGAGAACGATTCTTTTCTTACACACGCATAAATGCATGTGCACATCTATACACAAGGAATACATTTTTGCTCACACATATGCACATGCATGTCCACATGTACACAAATGAGTGTACACACATAAATTCATATATTCACATATACAGGCACCTGGACACATACACACGTGCAAGCACACACAAATCTATGCACTCGTGTACATGCACACTTAGGTACACACAAATACACACTCATACACATTCAGACAGGGCTCTGGGGAAAAGTGGCTGCTTGCGGCGTGATTGCTAAGATTTCTCTGGGTCTAAATTGATTCTGTCTCCTATGACAGAAAAGTCTGGTGCCTACAGCCAGACAACATAGGGACCCCTGGGTAAATCCTGACCCTCTGTCTTCCCGCACAGCCCTGAAGCCAGGCTCCACCTCTCCGCACTCTAGGAAGGGAGGTGTCCAAAGGCTGATTCAAACTAGAAAATACTTCTTGTTTGTTATCCCTAGGTCAGTCTGTTTCTCCATCTATATGGTAATATGCCTCAACTTTGCTTCTTAATAGAGATATTCAAACGTGCATGAAAGTAGAGAAAACCTTCAACTCAGCGCCTTGCATCCATCACTCCTGATCCAGCCCTGCCCACATCCACGCCCCCATTCTCTCTGCCCTGCTCTCAAGTTAGACAAGTAGAGAGCCAGCAGACACACAGGGTCCAGTGGGGTCCTTCCTAGCCCCTGGGGCTGCGTCCTAGCTTGGCCTCACACAAGCTGTGGGGTCAGGCCAGCCACCTGCTGAGCTGAGATGGCTTCTTCCCCATAATCCAGATGACGAGGTCCACTCCCAAGGCCCTGTGAGGATTAAATGTTAAAATGCACACAAGGCTTCATGCAGTATCTGGCACCTACTGAATTAACAGTAGTTAAAATTAGCCATTGTATTGTTAGCTGCACTTCCAAACACCGCAGCACAGACAGCAGAGGAGCTAGCCCGGGATCACAGACCCATGTGGGGCAGATGGGCTGGGCCCCAAGATTCTGCCAGCGCTCCTCTGCCCTCCTGAACAGAGGAGGCAGCTTTATCTTCAGGCCCTGTGGCCCCTTGGATTCAGCAGACGCCTAAGAAGCTTATATGTATTTGAATTCCAAAACATTATGCTGAAAAACAGATGCATTCTGGAGGCATCATTGTTGTGAGTTTAGCAAATGCCTGAAATACCTCCCATCAAGTGTAAAAGCCTCAACTTTCAAACAAAATGTGTTTAACTCAGTTTTTAACTCTCAAGGAAGCGTTCCTTTCTGAGCGCTCTGAGCCCAGTCATGGTTGCAAAAGCCCGGCCCATCTTTTACCGTGCGGAGGGATCCCTGCCCACCCTCCTCACCTGCTGCCCGAGTGTCTGCAAGAGTGTGGAAGGAGGGAGGCTTCGCTTCAGAAGAGCCAGGACAGCCCTGCATGGACAGGCACCTCAGATGGTTCCTATGGTGCAGTTTCTTCCACTGAGCGTTCCACCCTGATGGACTTGACCACCTGCTTTCTGGCTCGGAGCAGCCCCTGTCCCCGGGCAGCAGCGGGAAGAGGGATGAACCCACATGCAAGGGCTCCTCACTGCAGACAAGGGAAGGAGGAATCCACAGATTCAAGAGAGAATTAAGCAAAATCAAGCACTCTGGAGCCCTCAGCGTGGGGGCCAACCCAGGACCTCAGTCCTCAGGAGGCTACTGGGGAGGCAGGGAGAGGCTTCTCAACTCATAGAGCAGACCGGAGCCTGGAGCACACCAGCCAGCACTGGGCCACATTGGGTCCCAAACCTGCCTCCCATGCCCAGGGTCCACACCCCATATCCACACTGTGGCCACACCCAGAGTCCACAACCAGGGTCCACACTCAGTGACCCACATGCAGGATCCACAACCAGGGTCCACATTTAGTGACCCATATCCAGTATACCACACCCAGGACTCACACCCAGGGTTTACACCCAGAGTCCCCACCCAGTGTCCACGCCATGTCCACATCCAGAGTCCACACCCAGTGTCCACTGTGTCCATACCCAGGGTCCACACCCAGTGTCCACACCTTGGTGTCCATATGCAGGATTCACAGTGTCCCACACCCCATCCATACCCAGGGTTCACACCCAGGGCCCCACAGCCAGATAACGAAGGAGAGACCAGCACACTTGTGGGTGGCGAAGTCTGAACCCCAGTGGCTGTGCTTTACCCCATTGCTCTCCTGCTCTGCCTCCTCCAAGCTCAAACCTTCTATGATGCTTGTTTTTGTGAGTGGTTTGTGAATTACTCTGGAGAGGTTGGGACCTGGGTTGAGAGGATGCAAGGAAATCAGTACTCCTGGATTAAAGAAAGCATATCCTGATTTGGTATTTCCAGCCCTAGAGTGAGTGTTTTTCCAGTATGAGCTGGGGAAGCATTTATTGTTCTGAATGTATTTACCTTAGAAAATGCATTGCAACTGGATCTGCAGAGCCCTGGCTCTCCAGCCATCTGTCCCCACACAGCAGTAGTTGGTTTTACAGGGTGGGCCAGCGCCCAGCACTTACCACAATTCCCTGACCAAATTAAACATTCAATAAACACTGGGTGCACAGAATCCTAATGCCATTCATTCTTGTAGGGCTTTACCTGACTCAGAAATGGTTCCTTAACCACAAATTCATTTCAAGAGACATGAATCCAATGAAATTAACATTCTCCTTGCAACTGGAGATCATTCCTCAGTCACAAAGTGCGCTCCCTGTACTTAATGATGTGCTTTTAAAAAAAAATGATGGCTCTAGTTAAAGTTGAGTGGTCATTTCATTCCCAACTCATCTTTACAGCTCTTAAAGAATGTTTAAAATTCCTTCAGCTGAGCCTCAGGCTAAATGTGAATTTTTTAAGGAAGTAAACAAACATTGAGATTCCCATTTGGGAATTAGTGAGGAATGAGCAATTCACAGCTTGGTTTCAAAGCGATGGCTCAGACTCCAGCTCTGGCAGAAGGTGGAAAATGCAGACAGAGCTGACTTTGAGAAAAGACTTTTTATTTTCTCCAAATAAATAAGTGTTTGAAAGCAAGTCAGGTGGTGGGCAAAGCAAGGTTCCTTGCAATGCAAGGCTCCAGGCGGCAGGAGGGGGGCCCTGGGAAGATCCAAATCAAAAAGCAAGCCTGGGCCATGCCATGTAGCCAGGACCAGCAACAGGGAGCGGCCCCCAGGCCATGGACTGTCCGGGAGTAGGACATTTACAAGGCCCTGTAAGTCAGTGCCCCAACCCAAAACATACTCCTACCGGGTCATACCTTTTCCATGTCAGGAGTTAAACTTATAAAGTTGGTTATTTCCTTATTTTCCTAGACATTCGACCTGCAGTTCTTAACAACAGCTGCACACTGGAAATAGCTGGAGAGATTGAGAAACACAGAGGCCTGCTGTCACTCACAGAGCTTCTGATTCAGTTGGTCTAGAGTACACCTGGCTGCCGCGCCCAATTCAAATGTGCAGCTGCCGCCAAGAAATCCCTTGTTAAAGAAATCCCTGAATTGGCAATGCCAGCCAAAGGTGAGTGCCTGGAAGGAGAGCAGGAAGGAGGGGAGAGAGGGAGATGGAGGAGGAGGAGGAGAAGGAGGAGGAGGAGGGAGGAGCAGGAAGAGGAGGAGGAGGAAGAGTAGGACGAGGAGAAAGAGGAGGAGGAGAAGGAAGAGGAGGAGAAGAAGGAGGAGGAGGAGGAGAAGGAGGAGAAGCAGGAAGAGGAGGAGGAGGAGGAGGAGCGAGTGGAGGAGAAACACACCTTGCAAAAGATGGATAAATGGCCTAGACCAAATCCCCTGAGGATCAGAAGAAAATTTCCCAGGCGTACTTCATGCTTGAGAAAGATATAATAGGAACAGAAATGCAATAAAAATAGGCACTCAGAGGCAAGATCATCAAACAAGGAAATAGATGAAAACAGAAATTGCAGACTCCAGAAACAAGTTGATCCAAAACACCATCATTACAGAAATCCTGCAGAAAGTCAAAACACTGAGAAAGAGGATACCACAACTAACACCAAATCAGTGACACGGAGAAGGCTGTGGTCACCACAGTGAGGCCAGTGCGGACACAGCAGGGAGTGAAGCAGAGAGAGAGACAGTGGACTTCAGAGACAGCACCAGTCAAGCATGAGGAAAACTGGCTCCCCAAAAGTAGAGCCCAGCCTGTGGAACCAAGGCAGTGCGAGATAAAAGGAGTGATTCACAGAACAAATGCCTGTGACGCAACAGCTCATATCAGCTTTCAGAATAAAATTACAGAGCAATCTACAAGACATCACCTGGTTAAGGTCCTGATTTTCAAGTTGAAAGAAGTGACTCTTGAACCATCCAGGTAGATAAACAATTCACCACCAGCACTTTGGGAGGCCGAGGTGGGCGGATGGCCTGAGGTCGGGAGTTCAAGACCAGCCTGACCAACATGGAGAAACCCTGTCTTTACTAAAAATACAAATATTAGCCAGGCATGATGGCACATGCCTGTAATCCCAGCTACTCAGGAGACTGAGGCAGAGAATTGCTTGAACTTGGGAGGCAGAGGTTGCCGTGAGCCGAGATCATGCCATTGCACTCCAGCCTGGGCAACAAGAGTGACTCACTGCCTCAAAATAAAAAAAGAGGATTCACCAACAAGGTGAAAACAATGAGACTGGCTCGGCGTTCTCCTCAGCCAAAGTTTCCTCAGTGTGTGGGAGGCAACGGGGCAACATCGGCAAAGCCCCGGGAAGGGAGCGTGAGACATCAGGATATTTGCCCCAGTTAAGGTCGTTCAACTTTGAAGACAGTGAGCAGGCACTCTCAAAGCTGCCGGAACTCAGGGACGGTGCCACACCCATGGGCTCTTCTCGGAAGACCTGCTCAGTTGGAAAGTTCAGGAGATGAGAAAGCCGGCAGAAAGGCCTTCCCAGGACTTCATGCTGGATGCCAGAAAACCCTGGAGGGGCTCTGCAGAGCGCTGAGGTGAGGACGGAATGCCATCGCAGGTGCAGAGTGCCTATGGAAAGAGACAGCGTTCCCAGACTCCGAGGACACTGGGGAGTACGGTCACTGGGTTCTTCTAGGAAAAAAATCACTGGCAACAAATCTAGTCAACCGTGAGATGAATACAGATGACCCAGGAATGGGGAAGTCTTCATTAGCGCCCTGATGCTGAGGGGCCGGTCCACCAAAGTCAGAACCAAGACTGTGTCTATGGGGCATAAAGTTACAAAGTGACTGTGCAGGGTATTGATGGCATTTGAATAATAGCTAACAAACAGTGAAGGTGGGGGAGGAGAAAGGAAGAGTGGCTACATACATTCCTTTGTCTTTCTTAGTAGAGAATGGGAAAATGAAAACACGTGGTTAAAACAGTACATCTCCACCCTTACCATCTCTCACAATTATGTTTCAGAACCTGGGAGGCATCATTGCGTCACTAATATCTCTTCTAATTGGAAACATGAATCAGAAATCCAGCAGTTGCTTCAGCTTTGCTTTCTGGTGTTGTCTTCATGTAAAATTAAAAGGGTACATACTTGGAAGATAGCACATAGTTTATCATCTCATGTCATCATTTACAGCAGGCTACCTACACCAGCCTCCCTGCTCCTGTGGGATCACCAAATGTCACCCAAGTACCTGCAGGTAATGGGTAAGCAAGTGAGTGCCTTTTGTTAACTTTCTTACGCGTATCTTTCTTTATTACTTAGCTTTTTAGAAGAGAATATATCTGGCTGGGCACGATGGCTCATGCCTGTAATCCAGAACTTTGGGAAGCTGAGGCAGGTGGTTCACCTGAGGTCAGGAGTTCAAGACCGGCCTGGCCAACACTGTGAAACCCCGTCTTTACTAAATATACAAAAATTAGCTGGGTGTGGTGGCACACATCTGTAATCCGAGCTACTCGGGAGGCTGAGGCAGGAGAATCACTTGAACTTGAAAGGCAGAGGTTGCAGTGAGCTGAGATTGCACCACTGTATTCCAGCCTGGGCAACAGAGCGAGTCTGTGTCTCCAAAAAAAAAAAGGAAGAGAATATATCATTGTTCCAAACAAAGTCAAGTCCAAAAGATAAAGCTTTTTCCTCTAGACAAAACCTGTAAAGTCCCAATTGCCCAAATTCCCCACTGTGGCATCATTCACCTCCAGGTGGAGCCCCTGTCCTGCCTCTTCCTCTTCCTCAATCCCCTTGGGCCCAGTCTGCCCAGTCCAAGGCCTCTGCCCTCAGACAGTGAGTCTTAGGGGTCTAGGACTATGGGACCTCGACCTCCCCAGACCGGCTGAATACAGGCCGGTTGGTGGAATCCACCGCTTTCCTTCACTAATCTGTACATTCCCCAAGATCGGAGGTGGCACCTCTGTCTCCAAATACCTAGGAGAGCGATTGGCACCTGGTACCTGCTGTCGTGAAGGGCAGTTAAAAAGTACAAGGTGACTTATGAAAACTCTGTGCCCATGAACATCACAGGGCAACCAAAATTCTTAACATGTAAAATATAAAACTGATAACGGAAATAATTACTAAGAGCTTATTTTCTACAAATAGAGGGAAAGTTTTCAATAGTTAAAAAAAGAAAAAAAATGTGTCTGTGGGCACGAGGGTCCTGCCATTTCCAGGCCTTTTGCCTGTAACCGGTTACAGAAATAAAAACTCCCCGCTTTCCCAGTTCATCTGCATTGTGCTATTGGGCCTCGAGAATAAGCAGCCCAACCCTCTGTTTGTTCAGGGAACCCTGTCACGCCCGGGGAGGACACTCTGCTCTCCTAATCGCTGTCCACCCCGTGCCACGTGGCGGCTTTCATGCCTGAGGCTGGAATGCTTCGACAGAGGTGGGGTGAGGCCATCTGGAGAACCAGGCATGGCCCCCAGGGTGGCTTGGTGGCTGAAGAGCAGTGAGACTGGGGGAGACCAGAGCCGTGGGGGCCACCAACAGCTGAGCCAGGAGGCAGAAGCCCATTTGGCCAGGGATGCCGAGCAGGGCTAGGCCCATATTTGAAAATAGGGCCTTAGCAGATGTTTTGAGTTAAGATGAGGCATCCTGGATTCAGGTGAGCCTAAATCCAATGACTGGTGTCCTTAGAAGAAGGCCACGTGATGGCAGAGATGGGAGGGACGCCACTGTGAGCCAGGACATGCCAAGGACTGCCGGCCACCACCAGGAGTGGAGAGGCGGGAAGGCATCCACCTTGAGCCACCCGCCAGTGGGAGTGCAGCCCTGCCCACACCCTCATTTCAAATGCCTGCCCCCAGAACCTCGAGGCAACAAATGTCTGTTGTTTTCATTCACTCGCCTGTGTGTCAAAGCAGACCTAGGGAAAGACGCCATGGGGAGGACCTGTGGAGAGAAAGTTTCCATAGGAATGTCCCAGAGCCCGCAGCAGGCGGGGTGTCAGAGTCAGTGGAGCTGGCAGGCGTCATCCCTTCCTCTCCACAGCTGCTGCGCTGTGGACGCCCGGCCATCCTCACTTCTCCAGCGACATCCACAGGGTTCCAGTGGTGTCCAGCTCCCAAAACTTCACCCTGCCCCGTCTATGCTGTGTCAGAGCTCCCACGGCTGCCCACTCATGCCCCTGAGCCACCCCATTGCAGCCTGGCCCCAGCTGGGAGGCAGGACCCCTTTCTCCCAGCCTCCTGCCAGGCATGCACGGATGTGTCCACCCTTCATCAGGGGCACTCAGCCCTTCCCGTCAGACTCTCCCTTTCCCGGCCTTCAGTCCCAACCTGAACCCACTGCTCCCCTCAGCAATGCCTTGGTGGGTCCAGGCACCTCAGCTGTGACCAACACAGACCAAGCCTGCACCCCATCACTTCCCAGCACTTTCATAATGAAAATTCCTGCACTGGCGCAAAGCTTCCATCTCACATCTTCACCGGACCCCACCTCCCTTCCCAGGCTGACTGGCAGCCTGGGGGTGGGGGTGAGCGTGGAGGTGCTGTGCCCTCTAGGGCATTCTTTCCATGGAAGGGAGGAGGAGGTGAAGACACCCTGACTGGCTCCTCCAATCCCACCGTGCTGGGCTGGGGTCTGGAGGGAGATTGGCACAGGTGAGATCTGCTCTCCGTCTCACAGGGGGAGGTGCATGCGTGGGTTGTCTGCAGTCTCTGCTGCCACGTGGGTGTGGCCATGCAGCTGGGTGTGTGGCATCCTAGGGTGGCATCTAGCTTTTCTTAAACTCATTGTTGTTCATTGAATTGTGTTTCTAAATAAAAGATAAAATAAAAAATTGGAGCCCTAACCCTTCCATAACTCAACATGTGACCTTATTTGAAGACAAGTCTTTGCGGAGGTAACCAAGTTAAGATGAGGCCATTAGGATGGGCACTAATCCAATGTAATTGGTGTCGCTATAAAAAGAGGTGATGGGAAAGAGAGGCAGGCACAGAGGAAAGGCGGTGGAGACACCGGGAGGAGGCCACGTAGCGGTGGAGAGCTGCCGGGATGCAGCTACTCTGAGGGACGCTGGGGTCCTCCAGAGCGGGGGAGAGACAGGAGAGGGATCCTTCCCTGGGGCCTTTGTGGGGAGCACGGCCCTGCGACACCTTGATCTCAGGCGTGTGGCCTTGAGAACCGTGAGACAATAAACTCCCGCTGTGCTGAGCCCCAGTCTTGGTACTTTGTTACCGGGCAACCATCACTCCCCTGCCTGCCTAAGCATCATCCCGAGAGGCTCCGATGGCTGTCTTCAGCCCCTGCAGCAGGGACCACGCCAGACCCTCCCTCTGCAGCCGGGGCCAGCCTCTCCAGCTCCTGTTCCTCACCTGGAGCCACAGGAACCCACAGGGTCTCCCCTGCCTCCCATTGGAGCAAAAGGAACCCACCAGATCTCCCCTGCCTGCCCTCAGAGCCTTGGGAACCTGCAGGGTCTCCCCCTGCCTCCTCCCAGAGCCACAGGAACCCGCAGGGCCTCCCCTCCCTGCCCTCTGAAGTCGCAGGGCAGCAGCTCCCCACCCTCTTCTGGGCACAATAGTTCCAGCATCTTCCTCAACTGCTGGTGTGGCCTCAGCCCTCACAGATCCCCAGCAGAGGGCAGACACAGGTATGCAGGCCATACGTCCCACGTCCCTGTCTTCCAGAGCAGCTCAGGTGCAGCCAGTGAGCTCCTCCTGCCGGGGTGGTGGGGGACACAAGCCCCACCGCTGGTCCTTCTCCAGGACACCTCCCCAGGTCACTCCCTGGTGTCCAGGCTGTGGCTTAGGAGTGCCGTCTTCCCTCACAGGTTGGTAAGGGAAAGAGTTCCTCACTCCCATGGATCTCAGTAAGACCAAGGACTCCGTGGACTCCCAGCCCCTCCTCTCGTACCTCCAGATCCCCCTATTCCTGATGCCCAGCCTGGAAAGGGGCTGCAGGCATGGCCCCTGCAAGTCAGTGACCCCAAGCCGCAGGTGCCCACCCTCCCCGTGTCTCACCCTTGGTTCAGGGAAGAAGATTCTAGGCTCTCAGAGGCTTCCTGGTAGCACCTGGCTTGCTCCCCATTCGCCTGTCCGGTTTACAGACTGAAGGGTGCAGTGGGTTTTCATCACACCGGAGGGTCCCGCTCTGCCCAGCCCCTCACCAAGAAGGCCCCTCGTTCCCCGCCCCCTTTGAACATCTGCCGTAGAAACTTCTCGGTGGCATTTCCCTGAATATGTTTAAGTAGGTTAAAATAAAACCCAATGAAACAACCTCTGAAGTGTCGTGGAAAGATGCCAAAGAAAATAAAATGCGTGCTAAGAGCTCAGGCATCTCCCTTAGGAGCCCGCAGCACACTGTCCAAATGGCACCCGCCTTTCCAGCCCATTACCCCCCATCCCGGCCCCTCCCACCGGCCTCAGCTCACTGGGCTGGGAGCTGGATGCCACCGCAGTCCTCAGAAGCCATGAGGCAAAGGGCGCCCTTCTGCCAAGCTCCTAGGCCGCAAGTCCTGCTGTGTTTCCTGAAGTCCAGGGACTCTGCTCCCCTGTGGACAGTGGAAGCTGTGAGAGAAGAGCAGCAGCAGGCCCCAAAACACCAGGGGGAAGGGGATGGAGATGGGGGCTGGGCAGGGTCTCCCCCACAATGGGGAGCAAGTGGGATGGAAGTGGCTCCTGTCTCATGAGGCCAGAGCAAGCGACCACAGTCAGGAGCCAAGGAATGCTGCACTGCCCCTGAGACTGGGACCTGCCTGGACAAAAGCCCCTGGTCTCCACTCCCAACGTCATCCCACACCCAGGGGACCCTGTCCGACTGCAGACACACAAACCTCACGTCAGGGCCGCTCCAGCAGGTTGCGCTGGCCAGACCTCAGCGAGGATCTCAGCACAAAAAAGGAGCAGCTCCTTGCTAAGGGGTCCCAGCCTCAACGTCACACGCAATGCGGTGCAACTGACCCACAAGATAGGTGGTTTCTCAGCTATGTGGAATATGGGAGGACTTCGAGTTTTGACATTTTCATGCGCAGAATTGCAGAATCCAATGACCAGGACTGAGTCAGGTGTTTACTTAGAGAAATAAATGCTCTCCCCACAGGTCTTTCTTTTTCGAAAGCCATAGTATCCGTCACATTCCAGGAGCAGCCCTCGAAGCCTGGGATGTTGAGAATGTGTACGGTGGCCTTCTGATGGGGAGGGGCCCCACGGTGACAGCCGTTGTAATAACCTACCCTCAGTGTATGGCGCATTCCTCTAACTTGCTCCGTTACTACACTGTCAGATGGGGAGGGGCCCCACACCACAGCCCCTGCAGCAGGGCTGGGAGCTGCATGGGGAGAGCTCAGTGTGGAACCTGAGGAGTGGTCCATTGATGACATGCACCCCCACGGTGGGGCCTAACAACAAATGGCATTACACCAGCTGCAAAAATGTCAAACTGAGCAGAAGTGAGCTTTTCAGAGAAGCTTTGAACTAGGTGACTGCATCAGACGTCTCAGAGGCAGAAGAGTGCACCCTCCTCCCCAGGACCCCCACCTGGTGCCCTGAGCTCATCTTCCCTCCTCTCGTAGCCCATGCTGTCAATACCCAGGGCCTTTTGGAAATGACACTGAGTCCGAAGGCCTTGGGAATGCCTTTCACACCTCCCCTTTTCACAATGTCCGTACCTCCTTGGTGCTCAACTGCTGGTCAGCTCCATATTCCCTGTGTCCCCTGCCCTCGGGAGGCCTGTGAACAAATGCTTAATACCGGGCCAGAGTCTACGGCAATCTGGGGTGTGAGCCGAGTGGCACCTGCTGTGAACATGCAGGCAATGGGCATTTTATCAGTCTGCACGGGTGGATAAATGTCGCAGCATTTGCCAGCTGAGCGTCACCAGGCTCCGAGGCTCCAGGTCCCATCATGCATCAGGAATTGTGTCCATTCTCTGGGACACGCTGACTGGGCCTGAGGGATCCCTGACAAGCTCCGCCAAACAGACTTCCCTCCTAGAATTCGAATTTGGGATGGGAAAGGGGCCTGAGGCCAGGGAGGCCGAGATGAGGGAGATGCAGCGTATGGAAGAGCAAGCTCTGGAGTGAGCCTGCAAGGCTGCTGGCTGAGGTTTCCTTTTGGAGCAAAGCCAGCTCCTGTCCTCCTGGCTTGGCTTTTCCTAGGATTCTGTGCATAGCAGCAGAATCTGTAGCATAAAGCCTCCTTTTCATGAGCTACCACGGTAGGTTTCTGTCTCTTGTAACCAAATGACTCCTGCCCAAGAGGCTGCCACAGTCTCTCCAGGGCAGCAGTGTCTGGCCCTGGGTCTGTATGATTCCTGCACCACAATTAAGCTTTATGGCCCCTTAATATAGAAGGAGGCAGTGCAGTCAGCCTGAGCCTGGCCGTTCTGCTTCTCCAGCTTGGACACTAAGGCAGAGTGATTGGATGTCCACGCACACAGGCAGCCAGGAGGAAGTCAGAAACTGGTCCCTGCGCAGGCAACCTCACCTGGGCCTGAGCCTGGCTGCACACCCAGGCACAGTGCTTGGTCCCCACGCAGGCTGAGCCTCCCTTCAAGCTCTGGCCCCAGTTTACTGGTTCTCGGTGCTACCGTTGCCGGCCAGTACCCATGGTTCCCACACAGACAGAGATGCCCAGCAGAAGCAAGCCTGTTCCAGCCACACACACGCTGGCAGAGAGGGCAGCATCCAGCAGACGAGGGCCCTGAAGACACCTGGCCCTGTGCCTGGCAGCACAGAAACAGCGGCGTTCACTTTCTCCAAGATATCCTGAGTCCCTTCAACATACTCTCCCTGGTGCTGGTCAGGCGGAGTTCTCCGAGCTTGGCACTGCTGGGGCCCTGGGGGTAGGGTCACCCCTGACTCAGCAGCACTGGAGACCACAGGGTCCAAATGTGTTCAGGGGATGCTCAGCAAGTCCAGAAGGGGAGAAACAGGCTGAGCCTGTGGCAGGCACATCTGGCAGAGCTGTGGAGAGCAGCAGAGACGATGCCCCAGGAAGGTGGCGGGGTGTGGCCCGGGCTGCTGGCGGAGATCCCGCCGGCGGGCATGGGGGACCTGCTGATGAACCCCATGGCTCCTGGGGAAACAGATCTGCCTCGCTGCACCTCCTGGAGCTCTGTGCTAGCAACAGACTTTCAGACAGTGGCTAGAACATTTTCCTCTTTTCTCACAAAATATTTTATTTTTTCCACTTCGGTCACTATTTCTAAAAGACAGATGCCTATTTCCATGAAGCATTTTTAGTGTCCTTGACACGGGAATCACACCTCCAGGGATGAGTCAGGGGCCCAGCCTTGCTGCTGGAGTCACATCTTTGGAGGATGATGGGGGACCACGCACTTCCAGCTCTCAAGGACACCACATTTTCGACAAAGGCAGGAACAAAATGCTGAAAGTGTCTTCCAGTACCAGACTGGAAGCCGGCCAAGGAGTCAGAGGACTTTGGGGCTCACGCCCAGTCCCTAGATCACCTGGAACCTCACTTTGCCTCCTGGCCTCCAATTCCACAAAGGTGCACTGAGGTGGGAGGACTGGAGGGGCCTGGGATTCCCCCGCAAAACCAGCCAGACAGGAGGGCGATGCTTGCTCCCTGCTCAGGCCTCGGGGGTTTAGACCCATGCATCGGGAAACTGGATGGGTGCAGGGGCGCTGCTCACCCCTGAGAAGTGCGGCCAGCATGTGATGTGTGCAGTCTCTCTGTCTCTCCGTAGATTAGGGAAAAGCTCTTCACGTCAAATTCTAGAGAATGAGGGAGGCCAGCACTACCTGAGTACCCACTGCGGGCAGCTGCTACAGTGCTGCCCTGTACACCCCGCAGGTGACTTAATTCTTATACTGTCCCTTAAGGGGGTGGTCTGTTTACCGCCACATCATAGCTGAGGACTCTGAAGCTCAGAGAAGGCCGGTCACCTGCTCATGGTCACACAGCTTATAAGCACTAGGCCCAGATTGAAGTCCAGGCTACTCCAAGGCCAAACCCCCAGTTCTTCTCATCATGTTAGATTATGTCCACATAGATTTATCCTCGCAGCTGTGATGATATTCAGAGGACGCGCGATGGACAGGCGGTGTGAGCTGACGCAGAGCTCAAGGAAATTGGCCAGTGCAAAGGTTTGCTCTCAGTTCGGCCTCAGTAAGCGTTCGCTGGCTGGGTGCATGCACAGACGGAAGAATGGGGTCTCCATCACGACACAGAGATTTCGCCTGAAATAAGCCGCTGGAAGCCCCAGGCAACACGGCTACTCTTCAGCACCCACATCTGCTCCCAAGAGCTGACAACCCTGCACTTCTCCGGACCCGGAAAAGAATCTACCTCAACAAATCAATCCCCCAAATTCGTTGACTTCAATCCTCCTGTAAAGCTAATAAAAATGTAAAGTATTACCATAAAGTTTTAAAATTATACCAAAATAAGTTAAATAGTTCCCATTACTCATATCATTTTTGAGAACGATCTAAAAGATAGTATTTACTATCTAGCAGTCATAATGAAAACTAATCTTTTAAGTGCTTAATGGATTTTCTGATACAACTCAGCCCGCTTCCCCAATTATTCTTAAGCAGCTGCAGTTTCAAATGCTGTCCTTACTGTAGCTGATGTCAGGAGCTCCCAGAGGGCACCAAAGAGAATATGGATTTCAGGCACACAGATGACAGCGGCTCAAATCACATCACCCAGTGAGGCTGCACCCACCTGCCAGCACCTCCCTGACGCTGTGATGTAAACCAGGAGTCACCAGGTCAAACCATCCCTCCGCCTGCCTGTGAATCCCACCCTGTGGAGGGAGGAACCTGCCTTCCGCCCAGATGCCCTGGGAGTTCTGTTGTGCTCCAGTATACTCCAGGAAGACAGCTGAAGGGCCACAGGCAGGGCCTGGAGGAGTCCATGTGCCAGCATCCTCATCCTCTTTTCCTCCCACAAAGGGCCACACGGAGCTCACTTTGCCCCATCCAGTGGGTGAGGCTTCTACCTGCGGTTCTTACTAGGGACTGGTCAGGTAGGTGCCCTAGCAGATCTGTGAAAGAGACGAACGCAGCACTGCATCTGTCTCTTTCACAGATCCACCTGCCAGTACAGGAATAGGCAAAGTTAGCCCCCTGTTAGAAACAGTCCCTTACTCCCCAGTGTTAAATGGAGATGGCATTCTGGGGGGAACCAGGAGTCACTGCCTGAAGGGGCCTCTGAAAACTGAGAGCAGTCAGACCCTGTCCATAGACCACTGCACACTGCCCCACCTTGAATGAGGCAGTGCCTCCCCGACCGCTCTATTGTTAAGACACAAAAGCACAGGCAGGCAAGAGGACAAAGCTCTGTGAGCCAAGTCCTACAGGAGGGCGTTTCAGGTCCTAGCAGCAAATTCCCACCCCAAGTCCCTTTAGCTTCCAACTAAACTGTCCTTGAAGGGCTGGTGTCATCAGGCAGCAGCAGGATGACTGTTCCGAGACGACCCCATTCCGAGGAGCTCACGTTTAATGCCGTGCCTCCTGGAAGCCGCCACTTGGCTCTCCTGGGAAAGGTAGCTCCGGGCGCTGGGTCCCACTGAGCCTGGTGAATGTCCACGGTGTAGTCTTAGACTGAAGACCCCATGTGGCAGTGATGTCATCGATCAGGCTATCCCTGAGAAGTGACTCAGAGGGTCACTTGAGGAAAACGCTGTCACTGAAACACGTCTACAATGAGGAAATAAGTGTGTCTGCTAAATCTGGCGTTTTCCTCAAAGTCCCCAGCAAGCGCTAGCTTCACAGGCTGTAGCAAACCCAACTCCGTCCAACCAATGGCGTCGCTCAGTTTCATTGTTTTTCTCTCAATTAAACATTGCTGACTGGGGCCAGTTTCACTTATGAGGGAAAAACGGGTTTAATGGGCTGTTAAAGGCTTATCTATGCACAGTTACAATGACTTCCAGCACCTGATTATCTTCAACTTCAGAAGCTCGCGTTTTCTCAAACAGATTATCAATACCCATCATTTCACAATAATCGTATTGATTCTAGGTTTAAGGGACTACATTTGACTCTTAATGCTCTGTGACTGTATCAGGGTTACTGAACATTTTTAGGAGCCACACAAGCCTTAGACACTGGAATTCCACGTACACTAGTGCAAATGGTCAGTATTTCCAGCTCATCATGTTTTTTGGATTAGAAATCAAGAAAGATATTGGAGGGCAGTTTAGACAAGCATTGTTAGAAAAATAAGGATGCTGATGACACTGTTCTTTTCTTTTTAAAAAGCTGTCTTCCAAGTAAATGAAGTTCTCTGAAAAACAATGAATGTCTCAGAGAGGGTTGCATAGCCGCCTGACTGCTCCCTGGAGAGAGGTCTGCTTACAAGGTCGGCTTTCAGCTGCATCTGGGCACTTGGGTTTGGGGTGGGTTCCCACCACTCTCTGTGCCAAAACTGCGTGTCCAGTGAGGTTGGTGCTGGGCATCAGCTTTCCTCCTGGAAGTCGGGAATTCTGGAATTCAAGTGCCTGATGAGAAGAGGGCGCCTACCTGACCAGCCCCTAGTAAAAACCTCAGGTAGAAACCTCCCCAACAGGCTGCTGCATTTGTGTGCCGCGGAGGAGGGAGCTTTGTGGCGGAAAGGGAGGAGAAGGAAGCCGGCATGTGGACTCATCCAGGCCGCGCCTGTGTCCCTCCCTCCTGACAGGCTATGAGGACTGTGTGCTGAGTGCTCCCACCATCCCTCCTCACCATGAGTCCCAGTGAATCTCTGCACGTGGGGGTGATCGGAGGCCCCGATGCAGTCCCTGTCCCGTAACTTGGGTCTGGCTCTGTGCAGGCAATGGCCCTCTTCCCCAGCAGTCTGGCCACACTTTGTTCTTGGGTTTAAAGGTGGAGAGCTGTGAGAGAAGCTTTGGCTGCCTTGCGTCTGCCGTGCCCTGGGGCACCCCAGAGGGGGCACCTCCTTTGATTCTGCTATAGAGCATAGTCTGTTTGGGTTTCCAGACAAAATCAGCCTTCCATAGGATGCCAGTCAAAAAGGCAGGGCCCCTCCCTCCCGGAAGCTGACCGTGGCCCCTCTACCTGGGAGGAGGGATGGTGGCTCCCTCCCCAGGGAGACAGGGCCTCCTGCTTAGCAGTCAAGGCCGGCTGGCTTACTGTCGCTGTGGTGAGCAAATGGCAAAGGCAAGAAGAACCTGAGGTAAGAGTAATAACTGCAGCCCACAAAGGGGAGCGCGGTGCCCTTAGGTGTGACACAGGCTGTGTTCTCCCGTCCCCAAAATTCACAGGTTGAAACCCAACCACCAAGGTGATGGCATTAGGAGGTGGGGGGTTGGGGAGACCAGGTCATGAGAGTGAAACCCTCATGGATAGAATCATCGCCTTATAAAAGTCCCCAGAGGGCTCTCTTGCCCTATTTTCTCCAAGGGAGGACCCAGGAGAAGGTGGCCATCTGCAGCCTGGAGAGGCCCTCCCTGCTGGCACCCTGAGCTCAGACCTCCAGCCTCCAGAACAGTGAGATGGTGACGTTGGTGGCTGATAAGCTACTCAGTCCATGGGCTTTGTCGTAGCCGTCCAACCGGACTCAGACGGGAGCAAGTCCCGGCGCCCTAATAACATAACCTTCGGTTGGTCCCAAAGAGAAAACACGAGAGACTGAGGCCAGGCGGCCCAGGAGGAGCATCAAGAAGGGGACTCTGGGGCTGGGAGGACCCGGGGAAGCAGCAGCAAGGGAGAGGTGAGACAGTGGCCGAGGCCAGCTGGGGCGTCCGTCCAGTCTGAAGGGTGTAAACAAAGGCCTCCCACGGGCTCCACACTGGATTCCAGTTTGCCGGCTAATAGTTGTTAAATGCATGGCACATTTGCTCAGAGCTTGACTGTGTTACTTCCAATCAATAATTCCTTTTTTTCTTTAAGATCTGGAGATCCAATTGGCTAACCCAGCATGAGGTCAGCACAGCCAGGTCCAGGCCTGCACGGCACCGCTGCAGACCTGACGCAGGGATGCCGCCGCACAGCCCGGGAGGGGGGATGTTTCCCCAGGGTCGGCCTGGGATGCCGGGCATTGGCAGAGCCTGTGTCTGGACTGAGGCTACCATGGGAATGCCAACACCACATCCCTCAGGCTCCTCCCTGCGAGGTACATGAGAGTACGGACACACCAACACCCACTGGAAGCAGGTCAGAAAATAATTTAGTGGAATAATTGATGACAATGTTGACACGTTTCTACAACTTTGGAAACAGGTTTATTATCACAAAAAAATAGAAACCTAGTCTGAGCTTCTATCGGGACTAAAGGGACTTGCTGTCTCCTTTTAATCCATAGTGAACGGGGGTATCGGCAGGACAGCAGGGACCCATCGAATGTGGGGCATGTCCCACGTCATCCCTATGAAAGTGTGGGGCTGAGCGTCATGTCCCAGCACAGTATAACATCCAGTTTCTCGCTACAAAGACCTCAAAGGAGGCCTTGGACAGAACAGAGGGTGGAGGTTACCTCCAACATCCAACTCGCCAGGTGGGAGTTTCAGTCACTGAGATGTTTCTCTGCGTCCGTTCACAGATGAGGAAGCCCTGTGGATGAAGGCAGGAGATGAACTCTGTGGTCCTTCCAGCAGGGGACTTGAGGGAGGCCAAGTCTTCAAGGGAGGGGAACACAGTCCTGGGTGGGTTCTGCACTGGCTGGGGGTAGGCATGTTTTGTGGAAACGCATTCTTTTTTTTTTTTTTTTTTTTTTGAGACAGAGTCTCACTCTATCACCCAGGCTGGAGTGCAGCGGCACAATCTCTGCTCACTGCAACCTCCACAGGTTCAATCGATTCTCCTGCCCCAGCCTCCCAAGTAGCTGGGATTACAGGCACCCACCACCAGGCACCCACCACCATGCTGAGCTCATTTTCATATTTTTAGTAGAGATGGGGTTTCACCATGTTGCCCAGGCTGGTCTCAAACTCCTGACCTCAGGTGATCCTCCCACCTCGGCCTCCCAAAGTGCTGGGATTACAGGTGTGAGCCACCGCGCCAGGCCTGGAAATGCATTCTTAAGGCATTAACATGGAAGCATAGCTCCCCCATGGGCTGGAGGAGCCTAGAGAGAAAGGGACTGCCTTTCCAAAAAAATCTATTTATGACAATGGAATTTAGAATTTGCAGCTGAATTTTCCAAGCTCTGCAATTCTTTCTTTCCTTTTCTTCCCTATCCATTTCATTACTTCTAGCATAGACAGAAGGAAGAAAGCTGGAGAAAAAGGCGAGATGCAAAACCGACCACGCAAATTACTCTTCGCACCTGCCATAAAAATTGCATGGAGGAGCTTGAAAGAAAAGGCTCTAATGAGGTTTGGGGTCATCAGCGGCTCCCGGCCTCCCCGAGAACAATAACCAAGGCTTCATCACACTTTCCTAAACCACGAAGGAACCAACAGCTAAATGATAATGATAAAAAATAATGACTATTTCCCTGTTAAGTGCTCATTTCAGTATCGCACTCTGAGTATGCTATGCTTATGCATTTCAGAAACCAAAAATTGATCATTTATGAGTCAGACAGGTCCAGATACAGGGGTGGAACATAATGAATTAAGATGACATGTTTACTGGCTCCGGTGCCAAGTGCTGATATGTTTTGAAATAACCGTTGTATCTACCATAATTTAGGAGAGAAAGGCCAATTGAGCCTTCACTGCATGGGGCCATGTATTATTTCACCAAAAGTTACATCTTAAATTGGAAAGTATTTATAAATATTAAGTAGCACAAAATAATCAAGCTTTTATTCCCTTGGAATGAAACGTGTTCCCCCACCCCCTCCGTGCTGCCTAAGAAATGTCGGGAGATTCGATACAGAAGCCATTATGAGAACATAATGTGTTTGCAGTTAGACATTTGGTTGGAATCCAGACCCCACCACTAATTAGGAGTTGGGTGTTCAGCTAGGTGACCTGGGCGGCCTCTGTCACAGGATGGGAACAAGCTTGTATGCAGAGGGGCCCCCGAGACGGAGGATGCGAGTCTTTAGCACAGAGCCCACACCGAGTAAACACTCAAATAATGACGAGAGGGAGACAGTATCTCGTACTGAAACAGAAGCTTACATCTGACATCTTGTACCAGAGTCTGCACTTCTCTTCAAGATGAGACAGAGGCCTCCTGTTCTCCCTCATCAGCATGGGCCGCTGAGAAGCTGCCCCTCTTCCAAGGTAACTGAGTTTGACTTCTCTTCTCAAAAGGAAAACTCACTCCCTGGCATGCCCTGGCCTGTGTGGTGCCCCCCACAAAGAACATTCACTAACAAGTCTCAAGCCTGAACCCCCAAGTAATACCCACGACCCTCATTCTACGGGTCCCGAGCAGGCTGGTTCTGGGACCGGAGGTGGCACAAAGACAGGATGGCACGCTCGTCATCCTTTCCCTCCTGGCCACTCTCCAGCTACGCAGGCAGTGAGGGGCCCACTGTGTGTGGTGGCCACGTTCACAAAATGGGCCAGGGCGCCCATGGGCTTTGTCTTCCCAGACGGGTAAAGAGTAAGTGCATGCTCTGTGTATCTATTACCCATCGCAGGTTCGACTTACCCACTCTTCTAGTAAGTGTGTGTTGTGTGTGTGCATTTGCACACACATGTGCACCAGATCCTGATGTAAGAGGCAGTCACTATGGATCAGGTCAAGGAAGTGTGGAGGCCTCTGGTGTGAAGGAAGGCATTGGCTCTGGGTGGTTGGCTCTGTTCCCTAGTCCGTTGGGCAAATTTGCCACCCTAGAACACCATACACCCTGTTCCATGTGGTTTCTCTGGGTGGCCACTGGGGGTGAGCAGCTCTGGACACCTTCTGCCATGTCCCCCTGGGGATGACACGTGGCCTCCACTCTGAATGGATCCCTTTTGTCCTCAGACGGTTCCTACCTGGCCCGGGACTGCTAGACTCTCCCATTTTCCTTCAACGCTTCTTTCCTGCTTGCACAAAAACAAGTTTATCTCCACACATCAGGGACAGGAACACAATTGAGAAGGGACTGAACACCCCACGAACCCACCACTGAAGCATGCCCTGCTCTGTGCGCTCCTGTCTGCTAGGAGAACTGTGTTTGTACACAGCACGTGTTAAACTTTTTCTCTTGTGCTTCATGGTGAGCTCATGGCATTTGCAGGCTCATCTCTGCCCCTAACCTTTGACGTTCTAATCCTCCCATCCTCACATCGGCGGGGGTGCCCTGCCAGCTGGCTGCTTCATCCTTTCCACTCTGTCCCTGCCGTTCAAGACAGGATTGCTTCTTTCTGGCAACAGGAAGAGTGTGTTCAGAGAGAGGGACTCTCCAAGCCACCTTCATCTCTTCCCGCTTTGGGTTGAAAGATACCAGCTGCCCTGCAAAGAGTCTTGGTTGCAGTTACTGGAAAATAATGCCAGGAACCACAAGCTGGCGGGGTGCGGGGGTTGCATGGGCGGTGGGGAGGCGCAGACACACCACAGTGCTGGTCAACGATGGAGCTGAAGCAGTTCTTTTAAGAGTTTGAATTCATTCCAAATTTCACACATTTGTAGGGCTTTGTATTTTTATATAGCATAAGATGTTCTCAACAATGACGATTTTGCTGTGCTGACAGTACAAAGGAAATAAAAAGAATGACCCATGGGGGCCATTTGAATGGATGTGGGCTGTACCCCCAGGAGTGCCAGCCGAGCCTTGAGGCTGAGCAGATGGGCATGTTACCTGTCACTTGGTGGGCGCCATCTCCCTCATTCATTTTATTCAGCAAATACCTGC
Source organism: Cacajao melanocephalus (assembly GCA_963573385.1). NCBI lineage: Eukaryota > Metazoa > Chordata > Mammalia > Primates > Pitheciidae > Cacajao > Cacajao melanocephalus. Next base: position 64,982 of record CAUYLG010014850.1, on the reverse strand, counting down.
TGAGGACCCACTTCTGCCTCTGTCATGTGCTGATCCAGGCTGCTGGTAAACAACCCAGATGGGGTGGCTGACAGAAAGGGACAGCTTCAAGCTCTGTTTCCGCCTGCGCCCCTCATGCTGATCCCCACATGGCTCTGCGTTCCCAGTTCTCATCCCTCCTGCTTTTATGGAGGTGACTTTTAATGAGTCATTTGATCCAGCCTAATTCTCCCCATTTAGGTCAGTATCTCCTTGGGGAATCTGCTTCACGCTTGGAAACAGCCAGAGAAAGCTCTGGTTCTGCCCCCAGACCCAGCCCTCCAAAATTGCCGTTTATCCCCGGTTCTCCAGCCAACACCAACAGCTCAGAGAGAGACTTGCTGCCTCTCTGGCTGCAAAACTGGCTGACAGATGACTTCTCCAGAGAATCTGTGAGTGGCACTCAGGCTGACACAGCCACCACTGCTCGCCTATGGACAGGGGATGGACCCCCCACAATTTCTGTTTCCAAGAGAAACACCAACCCCATACTCACCTCTGAGAGTTTATAGATACAGATATGTTAACCCCATGAAAGCCACCCGAGATTCTACAGCAGCTGAACCTGGCGTCTCTTCATGTACCAGCATTTTCCTATGGGCAACACAAACCAAGCAACAGGAGTCCGTGAATTGTAGAAGCAAATTCACGCTGGACTCCCAGGGGTCACTGCGGATCAGTAAAGGTCACTGTGTACCCAGAGACCCCCTTAGCACCCAGAGAGCACCAAACCAGAAGGTAGTCAGTCTTTTGCTCAACGGGCCACTGGATCTTTCCAGCCCCCACACACACATACACACACGCACACAAACACACACATACATTTGTACACATGCAAAGACACACATGCACACACATGCATAAACACACACATGCACATGCACACACATGAACACACACACTTAAACCTAGAAAGATCAAGAACAAAGACAGCTACCTGTTAATAGGCCTTTCATGCAGAAAGGACGATTAAGATCACTCCGTGACCTAAGACGGTGCACGTAAGGTGCCTACTGCAGAGCCAGGTACAAGGATGTTTCTTTTTCCACATTCAGTTAAAAACAGGTCAGAAAATTCACACCCAGTATAAAATTATTAATGTTTTCCACAGAAGCTGGTATCCAAACATTCAAACAGACCCAAGGCTGTCACCCAACCTTCCTTGTCTTTAATCAGCACAAGGACAGCCAGGTCTCATGGCACTTCTCCCCGATGGGCCAAACCCCAGGAAGCTGAGAGCACCTAGGGCGAGGGCGTCTGCAAGGAGTAGCCTCATCTCACATTTTCATTTTGCAGTGCAGTTACTCATGCTTCCCAGAGATGGGTGAATAGTCTATTTCCTTAAAGGCTCTGCTTGTCCTCAGAGACAGGGGCCCAGGGGTGCAGGCAATGGAAACCTGACAAATGGCCAAATCGAGAAATCAAGAGCACTCTGGGGGGTCAGCGATGATTTCCTGCACAGGGATCAGCATGGTGGCGGGGCCGAGTGGCCGCCAGGCGGCCCACTCAGTTGCTGTTAATGTGATGTGACAAGGCTATTTCTCTCCCCCAGTCAGTGGCTGGGCAGATGCACGAGACTTGACTCCACTATATAAGTCAGTCTGCTGGAAGTTAAGTATTAAACAAGACAAAACAAACCTTGTCTTTGGTGTTGAGACACATTTTCAGGGGAAAAAAGTCTTTGTGGTGAAATAGCTTCGAAACAACTCCATGGGGTCAAACTCTGCGGCAGCCCTGTGACAACCAAACCCGGGTCCTATTTTCTTTCCCATTATTTGGTTGCATTGCTTTCCTCAGTTGAGATTAGGGTGTAAATAACACATAGCTCTGTGCTCTCCTGGAGCTCCCAACAGCAGCAAGGGTCTCTCGTGAATTCCTCTTCTTCCTGATTTCAGACTTCACCCAGTTCTTCTGGAGGATGGGGAACGACTCTGTCTCCACTTTTAGAGAGTTGAAAGAAAGCCAGATCAAAAGGGCAAAACTCTCGAATCCTCAGAGCAACCCGGAGCAGAAACAGAAATGCAAACGTGTCATTCTGCCATTTGTAGTAAGACTCCCATTATCAAGGGAAGCTGAAATGTTTAGAACAAAAGATTTGCTCAGTGTAAGCATTTGCTGAGCAGCAACTGTGCACCAGGCATTGGGGTTACCAAGAGGGATGTGATATGGACTCTGCCCACAGAGAGCCTCCATCGTAAGGGAAGAGTCAAGCCAGCGCCATGTGAGACAGGCAGTGTAAGCGCAGAGATGAGGATGGGGAGAGCAGGGTGGGAAAGGCATGGCAGCACAGTTATCGTCTAACTTAAGTTAGAGGAAGGATGAGAAGAATGCACACAGGTCCAGAGGGAATGGAGATGGCAGTGGTTTAAGGCAAGGGACCAGCAGGGATGAGAAAAGGGGCCCATAGGTCTAGAGAAGTCAGACACAAGCCCCTGTTCCAACCCCAGAGAGCAGCACTCATGGTGGTGGAGCAGTCAGCAAAGACAAAATTGGGAACAAGAGCAGGACTTGGTGACTGATTGGATGGAAGAGAAGGACTGGGTGAGACAGAGAATTCGAAGACAACTTTGAGGTTGGGTCTTACATGAATCTGATTCCTCATTCAAGACAAAAAGTCAAAGAGAAAGGTCAATATGAGAAATGTGGCATTTGAGGTACATCAGCCAGGAGCCCAGGAGACAGATCTCTGTTGGAACTGCATCTGGTGTGGGTGTAAATCACCGGGATCAGTGGATGAGAGGGCGTCCAGTAGAGGTGGACCACGAATGGAGCTCTGTGCAGCTCCCACACCACAGAGCATGAGAGGGAAGGAAAAGGGCTGAGAAGTTGAGAAAACTAAAAAGGTCTCATGAGAAACATGGGATGCACCAAGGGTCTAGCTGAAGGTAGATGGCAGCTGGATAGGTGCCCCCATATGGCAATGCCACAATTGCCCCTCCAGTATCATTCAACATCTTCCATGATGAAGGGACCAGATGATTGGGTCACCCTAGTTGGACAGTCAGCTCCATCTGTAGGCCTCTGCTCTTCTAGGTGCTGTGAGGGACACAAAGTCATGGCCCCCAGTGTCAAGGACCCACCATCTAATAGGAGACAAGACTCACACACATGGAATATATTGATAACAGAGCACGGATATTCTGGATTCACGTCCAACTTTTTCGGAAAGAAAACACACACACAGCAAGTTGGAATTTGGAGAGTTTGTTAAAGGAAGGGAGGTAAATTATTTAAGGAAATGGCACACAAAGATACCAGAGGAGGAAAACAAAGTACTAGCAATAGGGTAGTTTTAAATTCAGCATTATCAATAATTACATTAAATAGAAATGGTCTAAAAAGCAGAAGACAGAGATGATCAGACATATACGCAATCTACAAGAAACTCACTTTGAAAATAGACAAAGATACATATATGTATAAAACTGTATGGTACATGCATGTGTTAAATGTCAAAGGATGGGGAAAGATACATGGCATAAACACTAATAAAAAGAAAGTGACACGACGAGCTTATATTAATGCTTATATTAATAAAATACACTGCAGAACGGGTATGATTACAAGAGATAAAGAGGAACTATACATGAGAATAAGATCAGCTCCCCAAGAAGACGTAACAATCCTAACTGTCCACGCATCTAGCAACAAAGCTTCAATGTACATGAAGCAAAATCCAAGAGGACTGCAAGGCAAAAATATACAGATCTACAAAGAGAGTTGTAAACGTCACTGGTTCTCTTTGAGTAATTGAGAAAACAAGCGGACAGAAAACCAGCAAGGATGTGGAGTATCTGAATAACACCATCAGCCAGCTTGATCTAACTGGCACTTACAGGACATTCCATCCAATGACAGTGGAATCACATCCTTTTCCAGATTAAATTAAATATTCAAAAGATAGGCCATATTCTGGACTTTAAAACCTCAACAAACATAAAGGGAAAAAAATCATACAAAGTATGTTCTCTAACCCAAATTAAGTTAAACTAGAAATCAATAGCAGAAAGATGTCTGGAAAATGCCTCAAAATGCTAAATTAAATGACACACTTCTACATAATGCATGGGCCAAAGAGGAAGTTGCAAGGAAAATACCTTTAATCGAATGGAAATAAAAACACAATGTTGTCAAATGTGCAGGATGAAGCCAGGGCGGTGCTTTAACAATAAGGTCACATAGAAAGGAAAAAGTCTCAGTCCGTCACCTTATCTTCCACCACTAGAAAACAGACAAAGAACAAGTGCAAGGAAGGAGAAGGTATAAAGTAGAAAGAGAAGCACAGAAACTATAGACTTTGAAAACAGAAGGACAATGGCGAGAGAGATCAGTGTTCTTCCCAGTGTACACTCTCGTGATCGCAAGACCCAAAGCTGGGCCTCCAGCCAGCTGCTTCCCTTGAGCAGAGCCTACAGGTCCCTCTCGTACGCTTATCACCTTTCTCCCCAACTGGCTCCTCTTCCTGGATTCCTACCACCACTCCCCCGTCACTCCTCCAAGCCCAAATCCTGCAGGTTGTTCAACCTCCACATCCAAACAGGTACCAAATCCTATTAACAGGTACCAAATCCTATTAATCGCATCTCCTAAAGCTCCCTTGCCTCTCCATCCCTATATGTACCACTCTGTTTCAAGCCCTCACCTTCTGACTCCCAGTAGACAATGGCTTCCTAAGTGGTGCCCCAATCCAGCCACCAGCTCAGACTGCAGCCCCAGGATCTCCTCAAGGCAAATCTGACCAAGGACACAAGGTTCAGTGTTTCATAGGATGAATGGGATTGAAATTGGAAAGAGCCCACTCCAAATGGAGGGATGGATGACGCCGAGACTGCACTGCAAACAACTCTGCCTAACGTTTCCACTCAGACTCCTAGGAGAACCACACCTGTAAACAGTAACTGATGTATTTTCTTAAACCCAATACATAGTTCCCATTAATAAACCACAACACAGCAATTCCTGTTACAGAAACCAAAAAGTAGTTTTCAGTCATTTACTTCATATCACGCTAAGACCTTGGGTCCAAAAAGGCAACATAGAATGGCATCACATCCAAAAATGCCAAGTCTAAGGTCCCAGAGCTGCTGACACAGGAGGGCCGGGGGCAGGTCTGCAGGAGGCGTCTCGTCAGAACACATGGGTGGGTGCGCACAGAAACACACAGGATGTTTCTACCCAAGGCAGCAGCTTGGTTTTGGAGTTGCTTTTGTTTTTCTTTTTTAACTGAGTTAAACTGAATATTTTGGCTGAATGATCAGGGGTTTCTTTTTGCTTGCTTGTTTCAGTTTGTTGATTTTGATGGTGGAGAGGGAGTTAGACTGAATTGATTGTTTCAGTGTAGGTGGTGGCAGGGAGGGACTGGCAGTCTGGGCACTGTTAGGCCCCCATAGCAGCCTTGACCCAGGCCCTAGGATGTATTAACATCTACAGAGCCCAGCATGCAGGATACGGCCCACACCCTGGGGCAGCTGGTATATCAACATGACTTCTAAGTTACCAATAACCAAAAATACCTACAGGGGAAAGGCATTTTTAAAAAACTGAATAGAGGCTGTGTGCAGTGGCTCACATCTATAATCCCAGCACTTTAGGAGGCTGAGGCAGACAGACCACTTGAGCTCAGGAGTTTGAGACCAGCCTGGCGAACATGGTGAAACCCTGTCTCTACTATAAATACAAAACCTGGCTGGGCGTGATGGTGTACACTGGTAATCTCAGCTACTCAGGAGGTTGAGGCATGAGAATCACTGCAACCCAGAGGTGAAGGCTGCAGTGGGCTGAGATCATGCCACTACACTCCAGGCTGGGTGACACAGTGAGACCCTGTCTGAAAAAAAAAAAAAAAACTGAATAGAAAAGGAAAGCAAAGAACCATCTGATCTAAAGAAAGCTTTATTTGGTCCAAAGTTAGTTATCTTCTCCTTCTACTAGCTTGTACTTAAGTGTCTGTCATTGACTGGACCTACCTGCTGAAAATGAAACTACTTTGCTGAGGGTCCCTGCTCCCTAACCTACAGCAATCTTCATTTTATCCAATGTCAAGGAGCACATTCACGGAAGAAAAGCCAACGTCAGGGGACCCAGACTTCCAGAGAGGCCTCCGTGGGCGAGGAAAAGAGCTGGAGTGGCACCCGCTCATTTGCCCCCAGCCTCCTCTGACACCTGCCGTGTGTCTGCTCCCTGTAATAGCGGGGAAGAAACGAGGTGTTCATTTGCATTTCTGTGAGCCAAGCAGGAGCTAAGACAACACTTTCAGGTTTAGAGAGAAATGTCAACAGAGGATTGTTAAACCCGCTGGAGTCTATCTGGATCACAATGAAAATGGAACATTACATATTTGAACACACAGTTTTGTAGTTAAGATATGTGCATATAGCCAAGAACTTGGACTCCTTGATGTAACAGTGTACTATTCAAATCATAAAATAGAAGCGAGACATTTGGGAGGTGTGGCCGTGCCATGGACAGACCGCAAACCCGCTCAGGCCTGGAGCCCAGAGCGCTCCACTTCCCCTCTCCACAGAAAACCCCCAGGACACGGTTCAGAGTGACACCACTCAGGTCTCCCTCACCCCACTGTGTCCTCTGGAATTAACGGCCTCCATGGATTGGAGTTAGGTGTGACAGAGGGTACCGAAGCAGGGACGCAGGTGCTCTCAGTGTGGACACACCTCCCGGTGCCAGCAGGAAGAATTGAACCCTAGAAGTCAGTAAACAAACCCAATTCCATCCTCATCCCTCGCTGCCTTGGAAATGAGAATGGCTTTCAGAATAGAGGGGCAAAAGAAAGGGACAATATTCTTCATTCTAAGACACAGAGATCAGGACTTCAGTTTAAAGGGGATCATACCCAAATTTGGAGGAAGAAACTGCCAAATCATCTGAAGTAACAAGGGATACTGAATATTGATCATTTAGATGCACACAGAATGCTAAGCTTTATTTTTCATGAACATGTGTGGGAAATCTTTGCTGTCTGGCCTTGTCCTACATCCAAGATCAGGGTTCTCCTTAAATGATCATTTCATGATGGTGTCACAATGTGTCCCCAAAGATAACTCGACCACACTGTGCTTAGAGCCCAACAGGAAACTCAGGGCATCTTCCCCTGAGAACTTTATAACCAGAAAGAGGGCCTGCAGCGGCCAGGCAGGCAGCTCCAGTGGCCTCTGTGGTGTCTGCCAACCCAGGCCCATGTGGCGTGGATTCATCAACACAGATGAAGAGCAGATGATGGGATGTTTTCTTCAAAATAAGTGAAAATTCTTTCCTCATTTCTCTCTACCCACTCCATCAGAGGAAAGGCCCCACCCCTCCAGGCAGCACAGAGAGACGCACCTGCCAGGGCAGCCCGGCCTCCAGGGTGCCCCTAGGAAGATGCAGACAGGACGCAGGAATGGCTTAGCATGAGCTTGGCTCAAACGGCTGACCAAAAGTGCCCCCTTGAGGATCTCAGAAGCCCAGGAGAGGGATTACTTAAGCCAAATCCATCAGTCATGAATGTTCCAGAAAGTAGACAGAAGGCACACTAATGAATAAGAACAACACGGTAAGGAACACGGCTGCGCTGTGGCCAAGCAGGTGGAGGCTGAGGTAAACATCTTGCGTACTCAGCGAGTTTCGAGCACGGGTGAGAAACTCGACTTGTTATCACAATCATGTAGCCATAACATGGGAAGGGCATCACCTGGCTTTAAGCCACAACTGTCTGTGAAAGGTGTAACTACCCTGCTTGTGCCATACAGATGCTCATGCGCTCAGCTCGGTTCTTGGGCATGACTCGACGTGGCTCTTCCTGCTGGTGCCCAGAGAAAAAGAGCGAGAACCAGAGCTGTCTGTCTTGCAGATGGACAGAGGGGAGCCAAGACATGGCATGGCTCCACATGGCTCCTGTTCATGCACAGAGAGAGAAAGAGTTAAGCTGCTGACCCTGAAGACAAGGGAAAGCTGGCCAAGCAGCTGTGTATGGGAGCTGGCTGCGGAGAGAAGCCCCAGAGCCAGAGCAGGCAGCAGAGATAAAGGCAGATGGTGTCAGAGAGCTGCTGATGGGAGAGCTGCTAGTGAGGAAGCTGCTGATGAGACTTGCTAGTGCGGAAGCAGCTGATGAGAGAGCTCCTGAATGAAGCCACGTCTCATTTACCTGCTGTCTCTCAAGTGTTGTTCCATCTCCCTCACCCTGTCCACCCACTCCCCTTGGACCTCAGGTTGGGCTGGAATCGGACCATCTCCTACCTTCAGGTATTTACTGTGTGGCAGACACTGTGTCAGCACTTCCCACGCACTACCTCCTGGCTGCTCAGTGCTCTGGGAGGTGGCATTACATTCATGACACAGATAGGGAAACTGAGGTTTAAAGGGGTGAAGTTCCCGGCCTGATGTTACTCAGTTGGTGACTACCAGAGCAAGGACTCTGACCAGGTGACTTCCTCCATCCCTCCTGACTCTAGGGCCCTGAGTATGGAGCTATTATCCAGGGCATCGTACAGCACAGGGGAGTAGAGCCCTTGGCACCATCCTTAGACGCTGACCCCAGGTGAACTTGTGCACATGAGCTGGTCTCTCTGAGTGTCCTGATCCTCGGCTGTTGGGATTTCACAGAGATCTGACCTTGGCCCTCTTCTTCTTCAGGTGCTCCAGATCACCTCACCTGCCTTCGGGTTTTAGCCATTGCCACACGATCACCTCCAAAGGATCCTGACCTTCAACTCTGCCACCTTTAATCCTGACCTTTTCCACAATCCCAGACCTGTACAGGATGCCCAACAGGTGCCTGACACTTTGCTTGTTAAAGGTGACCCACCTTATTCCCCCAACTCCGCATATCACTCTCATCAGCTGTCCGAGCCAGGACCCACAATCACCCCACCCAACCCCAACCCTCCCCATGTCCTTGCGGCTACTCTAGAATTATCTGCCCACCCCACCTCACCCCCACCACTGCAGCGTGCATTTCCATCACCCCTCATGGCCCATCGCTGGAGCCTCCCACCTGTGTCCACTTTGACAGAGCGTCCACACTCGAAGGTAGCTACATCTTGTGATGTTGGAGGTGGGCTTTGCATTGGTGAGAGTGGAATACACACACACACACGTGCATGGGCATTCAAGTTAGATAGGGCTCCTGACACAGAAACGCTAAGGTGATCGAGCCACCCAGTGCACAGACAGATGCACAAGCTTTCCTAGTTTCTGAAATCCCTAATGGGAGCTGGGGGAGGGAACACAACTGCTGTTGATATGACCACAAATTAGCAAATTAGGGTCTCAACAGACCCTAATTGATACAGACTCTTCTTGTATCATTTCCTTGACGCTGGGAGGTGTGTACATTAATTATGAAGGACTTATGCAAATCAGCTTGCCCTTCATGGAAATTCTTGCAGTTCTCAAACAATGTCATGGTTCTCAAGGCTCGTCAGGCCTGCATCACTCCTCTGAGTCCATGGGGCAGAGTCAGGACTGGGGCATCTTGAAATCGCACCTCCAACTTCCTGGCATCCCAGAATGACCACTTTCCCGTGGATCCCTTGCCTCACTTAAGCCTCTCTTAGCTTTGCAGTTGAACAGGTACCAAGACCTTCTTGGCATCCCCTGGGATCTGGTGAGTGGGTGTCTGTTAAGAAACTGTGGGTCATAGATGCATAGTTTCTGTAATTTGTAACTGATCAATGGTTCCCATTAAGTTTCTCTATTCTTTTTCTAGAATGATTATATTTTTCACTCCTTTTGAATATCATCTTGGAACTACAGATACGTACAGATTCAGCTGTAATCACCAGGGCCTGTCACAGTTTTATTTCTGAAGTTGAAATTGCCACGTTACCTGGAGACGTCCCCTCAAATCTGACTCCAGCATCACCACCTCTCCATATTTGAATGCATCCTTGTTTTCTCAGAATAGATGTTCCAGGCCCGTCTTGGGTTCTCTTCCTCCAAATGTGGGGGTCAGTAACTCTCAAAATAGCCCTGGTTCCTTTTAGTGGAGAATGGCATGGGAAGCCCATGTCTGGGCACCAGGAGGGCACAGTAGATTGGGTCATGCCAGAGCAGAACAAGCTTTTGCCTCTTTAGAAGGCTACAGGTTCATGCTGACATTTTCTATTTACTTCTGTGTTTACGGAGCACGTCTGAGGGTGTGCTCACTCCTCCTTCTGATTAGACTCCCGGTCTTTGTCCATTGCCTTGGATGCGTGTGACAGAGCCTTACATCAAGAAGGGCTTAAACTACTGCGAAGCCAAAAGCTGCAAGACTTCACTTTCTTGCCTGTGTTTGACCCGTGGGTCAAGCATCGCAGACTGGACTTCAAAGTGTGAAGTCTAGACAAACCTTTCATCATCACCTCTCAAGCTTCAACTGAAAGAAAATGAAATTCCATCCTCTCCAGGGACACAGGGTATTCAGAGAAACTTCTGAAGCCATGGTAAAGAAAGATCAAGAAAACCACAGACACAGTGCCCCTGAACTCTTCATTCTCATGAGCCGTAATATCGTTGCTTGTCTGTTACCTCACGTAGGCTGGCGTGCACTCCAGTTTCTTTTAGCTGTCGGATAAATATAAACATTTTACCAGTCCATCATCACCAAAAAAAAAAAAGGAAAAAGAAAGAAAAAAAAAAACACTGTCAAAAAATACCACAAGGTAATGGTCATGAATCTATTGCAATTTTTAAAACTTTACCAAAAAAATTTAACATTACCTTTGTAGGACCATATAATTGGCACAATTGTATTGGGGTTCTAGAAGAGCCAGATTACAAAAGATATCCCAATTTATTTTCATTGTATTTTTCAATTTTAATTTTGTTTATAGTATATCTAAGTAACTTTGACCACCAACCAAGTTAGAGGTGAAGTTTGATTTTTCTTACAGAAACTGACATAGGAACTCCCAAACGTTACAGCTTTGGAAAATTATTGTGCAAAACATCCAAATAATTGAATGGAATGAAATATATCAACCCATATCCCTAATTTTGCATAACAGAAATAAAATTTATCTGGGTAAATTGGTAGGTAGAAGACAATCAAATACCAATTATGGGTATTTCCACCCTCTGATTCTCTGAGTGTGACTGTCTGAGGTCCCTCACGTTAGTGGCATCCTGTCATATCTGTCCTTCTGTGCCTGACTTGTTTCACCTCACACCATGTCTTGGTTCAGCCATGTTGTTGCAAAAGGTGGAATTTCCTTCCTTTTTAAGGCTGCATAATAGTCTATCATACAAATAGACCACATTTTATTTATCCGTTTATCTGTGGATCCAGCTCTTTTCCTTAACTTCCCTCTTTCAGATTAAAATTCATACCTTATTTTATGATGTTTCTCCACATTTTAAAGTGTTTTCAATTTATAAGTGCAAGTATCTTTAATTTTATTTTTAATTATATGAAAGGAATAGGAGCTTGTCAGCCCCTTTTCTCCACTCCGAAAGCACAGAAATCATGAGAAACTGCAAACCAAATTGTTGCGAGAAGCAGGGGAGGTGGTGACCCACAGACCCCTCCCGGGTCCACCTTCCCCAGATTCCTGGGTGTGCAGGAAACGTGGGACAGGCTGGGGGCACAGCCAGCCCTCTTCACTTCATGTGGCTCCAGTCAGACAAGGATGACTTCCAGATAACATTATTCTGGAAATATGCAAGTGGGCTAACACTCTTCAAATTTTCTCAGGACCATTGCAATTCAGTATCTTAGAGAACTGTGCATTATCTTAGGAATAATAAAATATACACTGTTCATGGCTTATATAATTAGATGGCATTCAAACATTCTGCTAGGACAAGCTACATGTTTGTATTTACCTTTCAAAAACATATTTCAAAATGGAGAAAAGAAAACACTGTTTTCAAAATAAGAAAAAACAAGATTGGATGTTTTATGGAGTATTCTTAATTTGTCTCTTACAAGGGAGCATTTCCAAAAACAAAATTATTTTCAAGGCTCTTTACTCTGATCACTATTAAAAGAAAAATGAACTCAATTCACTTGTACCAATCACAGAGATGAAAAACTGAGGCTGTTTTATAAAAAAACAGAGATCAACTGGCATGCATGAAATTCTATTTTTCCCTAAGTTGCAGACCTCTTTTTTATGAACCACTCTGCATTGTTCTACCTGCTTATTTGTCTTTTCTTTATTTTTTAAGTTCGGTACACATGTGCAGGACGTGCAGGTTAGTTACATAGGTAAACATGTGCCATGGTGGTTTGCTGCAGCTATCAACCCGTCCCCTCGGTACTGAGCCCAGCATGTGTTAGCTATGTATCCTGATGCTCTCCCTCCCCCCACCCCACCGCCAACAGACCCCATGTATGTCGTTTCCCTCCCTGTGTCCATGTGTTCTCATAACTCAGCTCCCGCTTATGAGTGAGAACATGCTGTGTTTGGTTTTCTGTTTCTGCTGAGGATAATAGCTTCCAGCTCCATCCATGTCCCTACGAAGGACATCATCTCACTCCTTTCGATGGCTGCATAGTATTCCACGGGCACACCTCTTTTTACATCACACAGGGAGCAACTGGCCTGTGAGAGCAGTCGTATTCTCAGCAGCTGGCTGCACCGGTTCACATTTACAAACCTGGCCAGGTCTGTGGCTTCTGCCAGGATTACCCAGCACCTGTTGGAGTCAGCGCCATTCCTTATGGCCCTTGGCCATCGGCAGTGGTCCAGCCTTGGCCATCCTCCATGCCACCTTCCCTCTGATGGTACAGGTGCCGCTCTAAGGGAGGGCACTCTACCTCATAACGACCTCAGTCCGATGCCTCTGTCTCCTTTAAACAATACGAGATGGCTGGTGTTGTCTTTCTTTTTTTTTTTAATTGCAGCTTTTGATGGTATAGAATGGCCCTGATTTTATTTGCATAGGAAATTTTTAAAAAGCAGTTTAACCAGAAAGCATGCACTAATCCCACACTCTGGGAATCCGTTTCTTGAAGCCACAGTGAATCTGCCTGCTCTCTCTCCCATCTGACAATATTTCCAGTGGGGCCTGCGATCTGCATTGACGTCCATTATCTGTGGGCTTATACAAGGCCTGGATTCTTCTGCCCTGCTTTTGCAAGACAGTCCAGCCAGTAGGCTTCTCTCCCACAGAATGGGAATTTGTTTCAGCTGAGACTGATGAGGAGGTTCCGTGGAGGCATGATCCCCCACCCTGCACTCATTCTCAGCATGCTGTGTATATAGGATGTGTATTCCCAGGAAGAGAGTCTCCGAAACCCATCCAATTCTCATGGAGAAGCATGTACCCTCCAGGATCATCTCTTGCCCCCACTGGCCGATTCAGCATTGAGTGCAAGCAGCCTTTCCAGAGGTAAGAGGGACAGAGTCACTCCACAGCCTGCCTGCTCCATGTTCATCTTGCTCTCCAGGAAGCTCCCAAAAGGACAGCGCTCGATGGACAAGCCCAACCCAGGAGGTCAAGACAGAGCAGCTCCCACTGCAAAGAGCGCGGCAGGGCTGGGCTGGGTCTGCTTTGTGGTGTGAACTGTCCTCACCTTCCCCCACCATGCCAACGCATTATTTTCCTTAGGTGCACTCAGGCAACAAAAATGTTAAGGCAACGACAACTTTGCAAACCCTGTGGCATTTTTTGCAAACATCTTAGAGTTTAGCATTGCTTTGTTCACTTGCCACTGCACAAAAATATCAGCTTGGCACTCAGGAGCCCCGTGGAGACGTGCATACGAAGGTGAGCACTGACAGCCACGGCGCTCCGTTATTCAGCTTCTCGGGGCAAATCAGCACTTTATGCAGGAGAGAAAACAGAAAGCACCACAAACCCCAGGCACCTCTAAAATCGCAGCTGTTCTCACCCTGCAAGGTCCCCCTCGGACATCAGGCTGGTGCTGCAGGGCTCACACACAATGGGGCCACAGTCAGAGGGAAGGCAAAGGTGACTTCCTAAGGGCTGCCTTCTCTGATGTGTTATTCACGGACTTAAACCCTAGGACACACACCCATTTTTCATCCAAGGTCTGTGCAGTGGTAACCTAGGGAACTCAAGAGGGAGGTGGCCATCGGGTGGCCTGCTAGCAGGTGGCAGAGGCTTTGTGGGTTCTCCCAACACAGGGAGTCAGCCCAGGGGCCTCTCTCCAGAAAGTGATGGAAACCACATGTGTCTTCCCTCTGGGTGGACCAGCAGAGGGGATGGCCCAGAGCCCCTTTCTCAGATGCTACTGTGCAGCAAAACCCTGAGGCCAACCCTCTCAGAGAGGACCCTGCTCGACGTGTAAGAATTCCCCAGCTACTAAGGACATCCCACTTACTTCTGAACTTGGAGCCCCCATGCCCTTCAGAAAATTTCCCCAAATTCCACTAGTTTCTGAAACAGCCACATTCCATTTCAGGCATTCATGTGGGTCTTTATCTCAGTCGGGACCCCTCACCCCAATTCAGAGACAGAGACAGGCCCTTGGGAGCTGCTCCCAGGAAGCAGAAGTGGGCAGAGGGGAGCGCAGACAGGAAGGGTGGACAAGCCCAGAAGGCATACTCAAGGTCCCTGCCACTAGCAGCAGGAAGAGCTCTCCAGAACCCCCCGGAATTGCCCACCTGCAGCACAGTGGCCCCAGCATTTATCCCTCTTCTCTTCCTGCTGGGACCTCCCCACAATCCCAGGCTATGCTTGGGCTCCCACAGCATCCAGAAGGCCCCAGGAGCAGAATGGAGCCCAGAGGATACTAAGTACACACTCCTGGGGGTGGGGGAAACATGGCCAGAAACAGGCAGGTTGGAGCGCTCCTAGAACCAGATGCCACAGTGCGGCCAACACCTGAGATGGCCTGGGGGTGACCAGCAGCGGTGTGACTAGCAGCGTCCTTCACAGCAAGTATCCACTCGTGGCCTCATTCACCTGATTTCCCCGCTCTCAGCCAACCAAGGGCTCCCTGAACATAACATAAAGAAGAACAAGGCCCAGGCTCCAGAACGCAGAGCAAAGAGGCCAGACCCATCGATTGTACGGGTGAACTCCGTCCGTCAGCCTCCGCTAGGGGTGGATGCAGCCCTGCAGTCGGACAGGGTCTGCAAGTGTCTGGGCCAGAGTGGGGTCAGCTCCCAAGCCACCGCCTCACCCTAAGGCTGAGGACCTCCCACCTCCCAGGCAGGCAGAGCAGCCCCAGAGCTCTGGGCACAAAGCACCTCCCTCCTCACGGGGCCCCTTTAGCTATAGAACGTCAGTAAGGAAGTGACTTCCCAGCAGCCACCGTGGTACCTAATAGAATCGCAGGAAGAAAACAGGCCTCAGCGTGGGTCTTGACGCTGCCCTGCCACCGCTGCTGGCCAAATCCGTGAATGGACCCATGAGCGAATGTCACTAATACCGGGGCATTCTGCAGGTCATTTCAGGTGAGTGCAGCTTTCAGGGATGCCCTGGCTGGTAGGTCTGCCTTCCCTTCCTCCTGGAAGGGGCCGAGTTGCCCTCAGAGACCAAGGCCCTGCACCTTTTGCACATGTACATGAGTCCCCACGCACCACACTCTGATGTTTGCAGCCCATGCATTGCAGACACCCAGTTCCATCGTGACACGGCCCCTGAGCGGAAGGAACATGGGGCCCAGCCACCGAGGATGCCAACACCCCTGGCCCCCAGGCAGCCAAGCCTGGAGGATTCTAGAGGAACCCTTGCACACGGAATTCACTGGCATGTGTCCCTTCTGTAAGACATGACTGTCTGAGGGGAAGTGGAGCAGAGGGACCAGTGAGTCCCAGAAGGGCTGGCAAAGCCCAGGGCCATCTCACTGTGGTTGTGCTGACCAACCTCTAATGGGGCAGCCTGGCTCAGGCTCCCCCCGAGTCACAGCCCCTCTGCAGGGCAGACAACACTGCCACGAGCTTCCAGAGAGCGCTGCTCACCTCCAGGATGTGTGGTGGGTCAGCAACATGTGAGCATTAGTGAAAGCGCACGGCCGTGCATGGAGCAGCTGAAGGTGCAGACGCGGAGCCCTGGAGGGTGTGCAGAGCACAAGAGCCCCCTTGCAGCCAAGGTCAAAGGGAGAGATCAGCCAGGGCACAGCAGAAAGGTCTGGTGACAATGACCAGAGGCCTGGTGACAATGACCACCGCAACAAAGGCGAGAACAGCAGTTTTAGCACAGACCTTTCGGGGCAACTGTGCGCCCATGAGCAGACCAGCTGCCTGCAGTATCTTCTCGTTTTTTGCTCATGGCAGCCTGGTGGCGAGAATCACTTGGATGAGTGACTAGGAGCGCACTTCACAGCAAGTATCCACTCACTGTGGCCTCATCCACCTGATTTCCTTTTGCTTGCATAGCAGCAAGCAAGGCCAAATGCCACTCAGAGGACCGGTGACAATGACCACCACAGACAAGGAGAGAAGGCTTGCGGACAGTGCCACGCAGCAGATAAGGAGAGCAAAGCTCGTGGAGGCTGGCGGGCCTAACGTCACCTGGCTTACACCTGCCAGCCCCAGAATTTGAGCCAAAGGGGTCCAGGTCCAGACTCACTGTGCTTTCCTCATCACTGCACTGTGCAGCCTCTGTTCAGGCCGAAGGTTCACACAGCCCTGGAACGGAGACATGACGATCACCAGGGACCCTGGCAGCGCAGTGGGCAGAGGGAACTGGGCCGAGGGCTCGTGGAAGTGGAGAAGTACAGAAAGGAGCAGAGAAACCCTTCCAAGAAAGTTGGCAATGATGAGGAAGCATGAAAGTGGGTGGAAGTGGAGACGGGGAGCATCTTCTATTTAGCTAGAATATCATGAAGAAAGAGAGGCCAAGCTGTGGCGTAGAGAAGAGAGAAGTGAGGCTGGTGGAATGAATCCGGACCAGCCTCCCAGGGCCAGCTCCTCCTGTGCTGGGGCAGAAGGAAGAAGAAGGGGTGTGCATGCTGCACAGACACTTGTAGGAACAAGAAGACGTTCCAGAAGGCAAGCTCTCTTTTCTGCCACAAGTCGGGGATGATAGTTGAGCTCAGAGTGATTGTGGAAGCTGGAGAGGCCAGAGATTTTAGGAGAACAGGACAGATTTGAAACAGACATTGCAGGAGAAGAGAATAAACGGGCCGGAGAACTGTAATGACGCTATTCGGCAGCCCCCTGGCCCAGCTGCAGTTAGAGGTCATGAATTTATAATGAAGTTATTACTTACACCACCAATCTCATAAAACATTTGAAATAGCTCACAATCAAAGGCACAAATTCAGTTGGGATTTACAAGCATAAGAAGGTGAGGGGTGGAAGAGGGAGAGGGTGTATCAATAAATGAAGGAGGCCGGGCGTGGTGGCTCACGCCTGTAATCCCAGCACTTTGGGAGGCTGAGGCAGGCAGATCACTTGAGATCGGGAGTTCAAGACCAGTCTGGCCAACATGGTGAAACCCTGTCTCTACTAAAAATAGAAAAATTACCTAAGCATGGTGGCGGGCACTTGTAATCCAATCCTCTCGGGAGGCTGAGGCAGGAAAATCACTTGAACCTGGGAGGCGGAGGTGGCACTGAGCTGAGATCACGCCATTGCACTGCAACCTGGGCGACAGAGTGAGACTCTGTCTCAAGACAGACAAACAGAGGAAACCGCAGCATGACATTGAACCCCCAGTTCCTGGACAGCGAAACCACCACGGAAAGCGCATTCTCTGCTTGCAAGCGTTTCTGTCTGCCTGATACCTCCTTAGCCTTGAACACTGAGAAGAGTTTATTTCATGCCCATTGTTTTTAGGAAGAAATTTGTCATGATATTTAAACAGCAGTACTACAGAAGCCTTGAAATACGCACTAGGGAAAACCACACTCAAGATTCCACCCTTTACATGCAGCCCTTTTACATGAGGTCCGAGAGCAGGTAAGTCACTCATAGCATTTCCAAATGATGCTGGAATGTTCCAAATGGCCATTCCCATCTGTCCTTCAGCAATGGGGAGGATACAGTACAGAAATGTTTCAGGGAGCTCCTCCAGGAAGCAAAGCCACAGTACCAGAAGCACCACATCTTTCAGGTTATCTGATAACCAAAGACAGACATCAACCAATACCAGAGGAAGAGATGATTCAGTCCCCTTCGGGGCCAGTGGTTATTACCAAATACTGAGTAGGACCAGTGACGTTGAGAACTGCTTAAAGTCTAAATTCAAAACATCCATTCCTAGCCCCATCCCTGAAGATTCTGATTCCGTAGCAGTGGTGTTGGCAACGACAAGGACAGCCGCCAGCGCTGCTTGATAATGTCTTGTGTGCCAGGCGTGAGCATGATTCTAAGTCCTTTGCCCACCCATTTTCCAGGTGAACAAATCAAGGAACTCTTTATTTGCAACAGGGTATTCAAGGGAGTTAACAGTCACCTCGGTTTGAAGACAAACTGCTTTAGAGTCTTTTTCTCTCTCTCTCTCCTTGACCTTCCTCTCCCCTACTTTCTCTCCTCCTCTCTGTCTCTCAATGACCTGCCCTCTAAGTCTTATCTGTCAGTGAAAGTGGGGAGGTGAGAGCAAGGATAAGAAAGACAGAATGCTTAAGGTCAGCTCAAGCATTGCTTGGGGGGCAATGGAAGCAGCCAGCCACCCACAGGAAACAGAATTGCGCCTTCCACTCTGTGCTGCGGTGCCCGTAGCAATTTCCGTGGAAACGGAAGGACTGGAACACCAGTGAGTACGTTCACAATATTTACCCACGTAGGCATTGCTCACGGTCGTAAGTGGCGTCAACAACTACAGGTGTTGCAAGACAGGGAAATAAACTTGTTATAAAGAAAAATACCTAAGCCTTGTCAGGTAATTAAGGCAAAGGGCTCCAGACGCATGGAGCCAGCCAGCCCGACACTCTCTGAGAAGGAACGATTATGGAAAAGCATGTCAAAGTATTAATTTTGTTATTGCATCTCTAAGGAGTTATCCTAAGGATGTAAGATTGGCTAAAATATGATTAGGAGATCACCTAAAAGTCCAACTATAGGAGATTAGTTAAAATCCACAGTTTTAAAATAATGTTAGAGGGATGTAACTTACTTGCACAAATTTGTTAAAAGGAAAATGTGTCCGATATGTTAATAGGAAAAACAGCTTATAAAGCAAGATGCTAAGCTTTCATTCCAAGTACGATATAGTAGATTACCACCAGCCAGGGGTCCCACTGTAACAATAGGAATAAAAATAAATGCATTTTAAAAATCCATATCCTTAAAATACCATAGGCTCATGGTAGCCATACTGTCTAGATGAACAACTACCCCAGAGCAGGCTTCGTCCTCCACAGGGCTAGTGCCTGCCAGATGCCTTCTTCAGACGGGCATGTGCACAACTGGGGTGCAGGCTGAAGATCTGGGTTGATCTCCACAGAAAGACTCTAGTGGGAAAAAGATATGCCCAAAGAGCTGTTGACAGTCACACAAGCTAGCAAGATGATCAAAATCTAGAAAAGGGGGAAAAAAACTGCTGTCAATTTAAATCTTCAGGGCATTTGTTAAGTTCTGGGACAACAGTGAGGGGATGGTGCCCAGGGTCAGAAGCCTCTGCCAAGCAGACTGAAATAGCCTGCAGTTACAGAGCACTGAGAGACAAATTTCCACTAGAGAAAGAGGAACTGCCTAAAACACAGAGCCAGTAATCCACTCGCTAAAGACCCAGGATCAAACCTCGGAAGACAGAGGGAAGGCCCTGCAGGGCTCCAGAGCCAAAGCGACGGACACCTGTCAGCCTCAAGATCAACAGCCCAGGAGGACCATGCCCAAGGAAGAGGCAGAACGGACTTAGCCTTACTGCAACAGCAACCCAGCTCAATTCCTAACTGATGAGCCACTCAACCCGAAGCCAGGAAAAAAAAAAAAGTGTTTAAAAAAGAAAATAATTTTAACCAGAGGAAATTAACATCAGCTTCAGCCTCTACGGTTATTGTATTTACAATGCCTGAAATACACTCAAAAATTATGAAAAGGCAGAATAAAGTAACCAACAATTCAGAAAAGAAAAACTAGAATTCAGAAAAGAAAAACGTACACACCAATTGTCCAGATACTGGAGTTTACATGCAAAGACCTCTAGAAAACTATAATTAATGTGTTAAAGAAAATTTTAAAAGTCAACAAAACAGTGAAAAGGCTGAGAAATCTAAAATCTATGAAAAGACACAAATAAAATAGACATTCTAGAACTGAAAATAAGGTATTTGAAATTAAAATGCACTGAATGCATTAAAGACAGACTGTAAAGGGAAGAAAATTGACGAACTTATGGAAATGTCCATTAAAAGTGTTGATATTGAAGCTCAGAGGGAAAACAAAACAAAACAAAAATCAAAAGAGAACAGAGCATTGGAGACGTGGAATACTGTCACATGTTAAATGGCCTAACATGAATGTAATGAGAGTCTCAAAAGATACTAGAAAAATATTGGGGCAGAAACCATATTTCAAAAGACAACGGCTGAGAATTATATAAAACTGACGAAAGCCAACAACACGAAGATTCAAAACCTCAATGAAGCAAGAACCATAGCAATACATGCAAAGAAAACTACACCTAAAGACATTATAGTCAAACTTCTCAAAACCAAAGATTTTTTAAAAAGAAAATTAAACTTGGCCAGAGGAAACAGTCTTATACCTTCAACAGAACATGAATTAGAAGAATTAAGATTGTTAAAATGTTTTATTACCCAATAAACAAATTCAACACAATCTTTGTCAAATTTCCAAATTATTTTTATAAAAAAAAAAAATCTAAAATTTGTGTGAAACCACAAATGACTCTAATTAGCCAAAGCAATCTACAAAAAAAAGTTGGACAAAAGACCTAAATGCAAGATCTGAAATCATAAAAATCCTTTAAAACAAAGGGCAATGACAGACTCCTTGATATTGGCGTGGGCAATGATTTTTTTTGATATCACACCAAAACCTCAGGCTACAAAAGCAAAAATAAAAAGGTGGATCTACATTAAACTAAAAGGAAGCAATCAACAACATTAAAAGGCAGCCCATGGATCGGGAGAAAATACCTGCAGACCATATATCTGATAAGGGATTAATATTTAAAGTATATAAGGAACTCAAACAACTCAATCGCAAAAAAAAGACCCAATTTAAAGATAGAGGAAGAACCTGAATAGATATTTTTCCAAAGAAGACATACAAATGGTCAACAAGTACATGAAAAAGTGCTCGTCACTAATCATCAGGAAAGTGCAAATCAAAACTACAATGAGATAGCATCTCACATTTGTTAGGATGACTATTATAAAAAAAAATAAGAGATGAGACAAGTGTTGGCAAGGGCATGGAGAAAAGGAGAACTCTCTACACTGTTTGTGGGAATGTCAATTGGTACAGCCATTATGGAAAATGGTATGAAACTTTCTGAGAAAATTAAAAATAGGACCATCATAAGATCCAGCAATTCTCCTTCTGGGTATATACACAAAGGAATTGAAATCAACACCTCATTGAGATATCTACATGTGTTCCTATGTTCATTGGTTCATTACTCATGGTAGCCAAGATATGGAAACGACCTAAGTGTCTGTCAGTGGATGAATGAATAAGGAAAGCATGAGATAACAGAGATAGATAGGTAGATAATCAATAGATAGGCAGATGGACAACTGATAGACAATACATAGTTAGATGATAGATAGATAGATAAGATAGATACACATGCAGTGGACTATTATTCAGCCTTTAAGAAGAAACTTTACCATTTGTGACAACATGGATGAACCTGGAGGACATTCTACTCAGTGAACGCAGAGAGACATACAAAAGAAAAATACTTCAGAGTCTTACTTATATGTGGAATCCATAAAAGTCAAAAACATGTCAACAGAGAGTAGAAAGGTGATTACTAGAGTCAGGGAGTTGGGGAAATGCAGACTGAAGGGCACAGACTTGCACTTACTTACAACAAGTGAGTTTAGAGAGCTAACGTACAGCAAGAGGACTGTAGTTTATAACATTGTGTTGTATACTGAAACTTTTCTAAGAAAGTAATTTCAGGTACTCATCAAAAAAAAGTAACTGTGAGGAATGATTATATACATAATCATTTCATGATGTATATGTATCGCAAAACATCATGCTGTATGCCTTAAATATATATAATTTTCAATGGATAATTATAAGACTAAGAGCTAGATCCAAAACAAGAACAACAAAACAAAAAGAGAAGAAAAACGTATCACTATCACGAATGAAAAGGGGACATTACTACGATCCTGCAAATCTTAAAAGCTAAAGGACATTATTTTTTAATTGTATGCCAAGGAATTTGAAAACTTAGATGATAAGAACAAACATTTTTTAGACAATGGGATGGCATTGGCAAAATGCTGACAGAAACAAATAAACCCAACTAAAAATTCTGTACCTAGGGAAAAATCCTTCAAAAATAAAGGTGAAATAAAGATGTTTTCAAACCAATAAAAACTGAGAGCATTTGTTGCTAGAAGATCCACACTGCAAGAAATAATAAAGGAAGTTTGTAATGGCAGAAAGAAAATGATCCTAGATGCAGGTATGGAAATACATGAAGCATCAAAGAGCACCACAGAGTAAACGTGAGGAAATATACAAGAATGTGTCCTGCTTCACACACCAGTAGCAACATCTGAATTTATAGCATATGCAGAAGTAAAATATATGACAATAATAGCACCAAGGGTGGGAAAAGGGTAAATGAAATCAAACTGCCACAGGGCTCAAATAGTAATAGGGAATGGTTGAAAGTATTAAGGTAGGCTTTCATGAGGGAATGAGGCATTTTACAGTCTCCAGAGTAACCACTAAAACAATACCAAGAAAAATGAGATTGTAGAAGACAAAGTGGAATAAAAAAATACTTGATCAACCCAAAGCAAAGCAAGAAAGAAGAGGGAAAAGGTGGAACAAATTGAAAACAAATGGTAAGATAACAGGCTTAAACCCAACCAACAACAATGATAGTACTTACATTAAATAAAAATAGGATAAACAGTTCAATTAAAAGACTAAAATTGTTAAACTAGATAAGAAGCTTAAGCCAAGTTGCATGCCTTTTACAGACACACTTTAAATAAGAGGACGGAGTTAGGAGGAAAGTAAAAACATCGGAAAGCATGCACCATGCAAACACCAACCAAAAAAAGCTGATTTGACTCTATTAATGTAAGATTGTTTACACGTAATGTCAGATTCTATAATACTTTCTATATTACTAGAGAAAATTTGGAATATTTCATGTTGATGAAGGACTAAAGGCAAAGCCATTTCAATTTAAATATGTCTGCATAATTGTTAATAAACACAGCTTCAAAATATAGGAAACAAAAAATTGGTAAAACTAAAAGGATAAAAAAGCAAGTATAAAATCACAATTGGAGACTTTAGTACATCATTTTCTGTTATTGATTAAACGGACAAAAATTAAGTAAGATTTGAATTAAGATTTGAGCATGATTAATGAGCAGGACCTAACTGGCATGTAGAGAGCTCTGCACGCAGCTGTAACAGAGTGCACATTATTTTTAGATGTACACGGAACATTTACCAAAATAAATCAATCTGCTGGGCTGTAAAGTGAGCCTCAACAGATTTCAAAAAATTAAAATCTTACAGAGGATATTCTCTAATGACAGTCAGCCAAAAATATAGATAAATAACAGAAAGGTAGTAGGAAAGCATGCAAATGTTTGGAGACTTAACAATGACCCAGGGTGGGGGGGAGATTAAATAAATTACAAGAAAAAATATTTTTGGAGTGAACAATAATAAAAATATAAATATCAAAAATTGTGGCATGACACTAAAATGTGCTTCACGGGGTATTGACTGATAGCCCCAAATGTATATTTTGAAGGAAGACAGGAAAAAATGATTGAAATCCATTCTCTAAACTTCCATCCCAAAATCTAAAAGAACAGCAAATTAAAGTGAAGGACACAAATAATAAAGATGAAAGCAGATAGTAAAATTGAAAGCAGATATACAATATAGAAAGACAAAGCCAAATTATGTCATTTTAAAATAGTAATAAAACTAAAAAAACCCCTAGCAAGAACCATGAAGCAAAAAGGGGGAAATGACCAGTTTTCAGTGAAAAAGAGGACATTACTAAGATTCTACAGACATTAAAAAGAAAACAGAGAGTATTACGAAAGATTTTATGCCAAGGAATTAGGAAGCTTAGATGAAAAGAAAAGGCCTCTTAAAGAACAAACCCTTAAAAAATGGCATGAAGAGAATTAGAAAATGTAAGTCGTTATATATCTGTTTTTAAAAATTGAGTCAACAGTGAGAAGCTTTCCCATAATGAAAACCCCAGACCCAGGTAGTCACTGGTTAATGTCTCTAAACCTTTGAAAATAACACCCATCTGAAAATATACCAGCAGAGAAGAAAAGAAAGAGGCTACTTCCCAATCGATTTCGCAGATGAAACGTAACCTCAATACCAAAGCATGACAAAGATGCCAGAGAAAGAAAATTCTAGTCCAGTATCTTTCATGAACATAGATGCAAAAATCCTGAACCAAATATTAGCAATTTTAATCTAGGGACTGTAAAAGCATAATATATCATGACCAAATGGGTTTATTCTAGGAATGCAGGATTGAATTTAAATGCCAGTAAATGTTTACTCACAATTACAGGGTAAAACATAAAACCACAGAATTGTCTCAACAGATAAAGGAAAACATTTCATAACATTCAACACCCATTCATGACTAAAATGCTCAGAAAACTGGGACTAGAAAAACTCTTCTGAAATACAACAAAATGTCTATTTTTAAAAGGCTATAGCTAATAGTATAATAGCCAGCACTTCTCCAGCGGGTTCAGGTCACACATTATCGTCACGTCTATTAAATGCTGAACTGGAAATATTGAGGCAGAGCAATAAGCAAAAATAAATAAACATATAAAGATTAGAAAGGAATAAATACAACTGTCAGGATTCACAAAGGACATAACTGCATAAATAGAAAATTCAAATAATCTACAAACAAGTTAGAATTAACAGATGAATTTAGAAAGGTCACTGGAAGCAAGCTTAATATGAAGAGTCCACTTTGTTCCTACATAATAGTAACCAAAATCCGAAAAAAAATAAATTCTGACTGACATAGCATCAAAAAATTCAATACTTGTAAATAAATTTATTTTTTTCAAATGCAAGACCTCTTCGTGAAAAACTGTGAAACATTACTGAAATAAATTAAAGAAGACATTAAGTAAGTGGGGAGATAGTCCTTGTTTATGGATTAGAAAATTCATTATTTTTTAAATGTCAAGTCTTTCCTCATTGATCACCAGATTTAATGCAATTCCAATCATAATCCCAGTACGTATTTTTGTGCAAGCTGACAAGCCAATTATAAAATTTATATGGAGAGGCAAAGGACCTGTAAGAGTCAGGGCAGCCTTGAAGAGCAGGAAGTCAGAAGACTTAAACTCTCAGATCTAAGACACACTACACTGCTCCAGTAATCAAGACATGCGGTGTTTCTGCAATGATGGCTAAATAAAACAAAAGCAGACACACCTATGCCGTCATTTCTCATTTGCTTTATGAAAAAAGTTACCTAAATTCAGTGGGAATAAGATAAGTCTCTTTAATACACGGTAATGAAGCAAATGAATACGCACATGGAAGGAAAAAACACCATAGACTTCTATATCTACTTCAAGGAGTAGCCAAGAATTAATTCAAGATTTATTATAGATCTAAGTTCATAAAACAATAAAATGTCAAAAAGAAAACAGAAACATTTTCATCATCTTGAGTAGGAAATTATTTCTTAACACAACAGCATTAACAGAAACAAAAACTTGATAAATTCAACATATTAACATTAAGAACTTTGTTCACTTAAGAACATCACCATCAAGCGAGGTGGGTGGTGGTTATGTGGGTGTACACCTATGTAAAATTGCGTCAAACTATGTGCTGAAGGATCGTGTACTTAAGCATATATAAATACAGCTCCATTGAAAAGAAAGGAGGTAAAGTGCAATCCACTATCATAAAAATATACACATGTACACATACATAAAAGTCTGGAAGAATATCCATCAAAACATTCATACTTGGTTGATTTTAGGTGCTAGAAATATGGGTATCAGTATTCATTTATTAAATACCTATATTTTCTTGTATTCTTACCTTCTGTGAAAAACTCAAATCACTTGTGTGATTTTCATGAAAAATAATGGCTGATGAAAGATCTGCAATGCTTTTGATCATACTGAGAGAAGAGATGAAGTCAGTGTGGGCGCAGGGTGCCGCCCTGTTCCTCTGCAGGTGTAAGAAAATTAACTCTAGGACTGATGCCTAACTGTTGCTTGGAAGGAACCATAGCTGGTTGTAAGGTTCCCATGTGGCTGGTGGCTGCCTTGGGATCACAGAGCACAGGGTGTGTTAGCCCTAGGTCAGCAGGTCTCCGCTGGGTGCAGAAGAGCAGGACGTCCTGCGTCACCTGCAGTCCAGCTCTCCGCCTTTCCCCCATCTTCACCCTCAACACAAGTCCTCCCGAGCAGGACAGGAGCAACCACAGGGTGACAGGCTGGCTCCGAGGTCATATTGTTAAGCACAGTGTCAGTTTTACGGCAAAGAGCAGAAAAAGCCCTTTTTATTGCCACCTGTGTTAGCCGGCCTTTCAGCTGCCTGCCTTTTTACTGTCTGGCTCGCTGGTTTATTCTCCACACGGGGGATGCTATCACACAGTGAGTTACGCCCACTTCATGTTTGCTGGAGCAGATAATTCTTAGATCCCATAACCTATTTATTTCATTTGAATCAGCATGCTTTCCCAACTACCTGTAAAACCATAAGCAATTGTTTCTACATATCTCTCCCTTTATGACTTACTATTAAGGAACTGAAAACGCTTCTTTGACCTATGGAATTGCAAACCATATTCTCAGTCTGGGAATTCAAATGGGGGTTACATATTGTGCACATCAGAGAGGGTGAGTTATCCCAGGGACTGCCAGTTAAGATTATTGAGTTATGCATCTTCTGAACCATTCCAACAAGAAATCTTACCCTTAATGTATATTTGCACTTGATGGAGGACCAAGTCTCACAGGGGTCGAAGATCTGTATTTATCGACTTCCTATAAAGTACAAAAAGCCAATGAATCAGTCCCTCTGATCTTATTACAAGCACCAAATTTAGGATCTGTACTGTCTTTATACAAAGTCTAGTTACAGAACCTCATAAATCTTTAAAGAAGTCATATTTTGAGGCTTTTTAAAAAATATATGGTATTTATAAGGTTGCAGAATTCATTTCAAAGCACCGATCAATAAAGAGCAGCACAACCCTGAGCTTTTGCATAAGTAGAAAAGAGGGGAAATTCAGCACATTTGGAGGGGAAATACAAGCTTCATCATCATTCACTAATTTTAGATGAAATTAAGGAGGCAATGATTGTCATTCCTGCGGCAGCTCTAGCTACCTATCCAATGCGCTCTACACAGAGAGTTAAGATAAATGTAAAACCAAAAACAGCAGACACCTAAAGACAAATGCATCATACTCTATCAAGCCCGTAGTTAATCACTGCTACCCCAAAAGCTACTTCATTATGGTAACCGAGAAAAACAGAGCACAATTATGCAGTTTAAAAGGTTTCAATCAGAATGATGAATAGTGGTCTTTGGGTAGCTTATTAACATGTTTAGAAACTTATTTGTTTGAGTGGGTTTTTTTTCATTGAAAGGAAAAAAAATAAAGAAGGTCAGTACGCCTCTAAAGACTTTCTGGTTGGAAATCTCTAGCTGAATAATGGAACTGAGGTGTGTCCCACTGAATCAGTTCTCAAGATGGCAAGGGAAGTACCAGAATTCAGAGTGAAGCAACCCTAGGGATGATGTAATCAGACCCATCATTTTACAGAAGAGGAAATGAAGACGCAGACAGGGCACTGATGTACCCAGGCCACAGAACGCTCGTGGCTCTCCAGGACCCTCACTCAAGATTCATCCTTCCCCCTCTGAAACCTCCCTGAAGATATATTTGGCATCTAGTTAATTGAAATGAAGACAACACGCTGAACACAAAGAAATGACATGCTGAGATATAAAATACAGAGGACAAAAGAAACGTAAAACTACAAAGCATCCTTTTAGACAAAAGGTATGTGTTATATCTTCTGTGGAGAATTTGAGTGCTCAGAAAAATGACGCCTTCAAAAGTTGGAAACATCACTTTGCTCCTCTTTTTTCTTGCCTTTTCTCTGAACCTTTGAAAAAGATGATAGGGCTACAATCTCACAATTTTTACTTTAAACACATCATGAAAACTTCATGAAAGGAACCCATAGATTTCCCTTTAGTAGGCATTTTACACGGTGCTGCAATTGTTAGCAAACACTGCTTTTAGCCAGAATCGTTCCCTGTGTATGCCTATTCCACTTCCTGGAGCAAAAGACAATCAATGGTCTTCACTGGAGCGGCGTGAGGAGGATACTCGGGACAGCTGACCGGCACTCATTCTGAAATTGATTTCACATAAAAACCACATTTCAGGGGCTTTGCCTGCTGTAGCTCTCTTTCTGCATAAATACTTCCTCACTGCTGGGAGAATCAGGTGCTGGATCCGTTTCCTCTTCCAGCTGTAAACAATTACCACAAGCTCAGTGGCTTTAGAAAGTGGATACTCTCGGCCAGGCAGTGGCTCACCCCGGTAATCCCAGCACTTTGGGAGGCTGAGGCAGGCAGATCACGAAGTCAGGAGTTCGAGACCAGCCTGGACTGACCAACATGGTAAAACCCTTCTCTACTAAAAATACCAAAATTAGCTGGGCGTGGTGGCATATGCCTGTAATCCCAGCTACTCGGGAGGCTGAGGAAGGAGAATTGCTTGAACCAGGGAGTAGGAGTTTGCAGTGAGCGAGATGGTGCCATTGCACTCCAGCCTGGGCAATAGAGCGAGAGTGAGACTCTGTCTCAAAAAAATAAAAATAAAAAAGATACTCTCCTTGAAGGTTGGCTGGAGGTCACTCTGTCACGGTGTGAGTAGGGCTAAGTTCCACCTGCAGGCTCTAAGGGAGCATCTGCACTTCCTGGCTCAGGACCCCTCCCTCTGCCTCACAGCACATCCGTCTGGCCAGCGGAAGAAGGCTTTGCTCCTCTTCTGCCTTGGGTCTGCCTCTGTCTTGTAGGGACCCTTCTTGTGATGACATCGGCCCAGCCAGGTAATTCAAGATGATCTCTCCCTCTCAAGATATTTAATGTCACTGCAAAGTCCACTCTACCATGTAAGGCAGTCTTCAGAGATTAGGAGAAGAACATTCGGGGAGTCTTTTTCCTGTCTACCGCAGGTACTGTGCATGGCATGGGAGATTTAAAGCTGAAATGAGATTCCTGTGCCTCCAGGAGGTGGTGTCAGGCAGCGAAAGCGACACAGGCCAGAAACCATATTACAGCTCCCACGAGCCAGGTGTGCTCGAGGATCCAGAACAGAGGGGGAGGCATTCTGCATGGAAGGGTTAGGGAGAGACCCTCAAACAGTCCATCTCACAGGCACCTCCCTCCACCACAACCCCGACCTATAAGATGCAGCCGTGCGGAGCCCGCCAGGGCCTGCCTCTCTTTTCTGTTCCCTACGGCAGAAGTGCCAGGCATCCCTCATGTGCACCCTCGGCACGAGCCTCCAAGGGCACAATCCTATCTGTGGAATCTGAAGCCATTGCCTTCACATACCTGCACGACAACTGAAAGAGACATTTAATGGGATCCAGCATGCCTGGAAGTCACGGTAACACATTTTCATTTCCAAAATAGCCTCACCCCTGACTCCCGTAATTAACAATGACGGTGCCAACTGGATGGAAATCCAATTCAGAGACCTTCCCAACACTGGGGCCTCCAGAGCGCATGAGGAGGACTAAATGGATGCAGTCAGCACCAACAATTAATTACCCAGGCCGCAGGCAATCACACAACAGCATCCACGCAAAATGAAGACCGAGGTGTGAGAAAGGGATGTCAATATTTAAGTTAGCTGTTGGATGCAAGGCCAGACGCACCAGCCTGAACCGTCAGGTGACAAGGTAGAGCTTCACTACCAGGAGCGGCTCTGGATTTCCGGGAGGCACCACTGAGCAGATGCCAAGACATGGGACTCCCCAGGAGCCGGGCACCCAGTGAGGGCTGAGCCCCTCTCATTGCCCCCTCACGCCGGAGGGCACACACACATTTCTGGGGAGACGCTCCCTGGCCAGAACTGAGGTCACATCCCTCAACTATGTGCCCCTAAACCTCTCTCCTTCACAGGCACCACGCAGCGACAGGCACAGGCCCAGCGGGCTTCGGTGTATGTTGCTCCAGAAACCAGGCAGTTTCAGGCACTCTTTGTGCTTTGATGTCACATGCCAGGCACCGCATCTGCTGGAAAATTCTAACCAGGCCACAAATAACCAGCAGCACAACATGCTGTCAGGAGTTGCGAGGGACTGGCTAGTGCTGTTTCTAAACTCATGTGGGGAGTCACTTAGATGCCAAGTCTGGACTTCCTATTTTGGAATTCTGACAAAAGGCTGCTGGATGGTTTTACATACATAAGAGTCAGCTTATTGAAATGTAAAAGCTCTTGGCTTAGAGACCTGGGGGCCCGCTAAGTGTACAAGCTGAGATGTGCCGGAAGAAAATGTCTGGCCAAGCAGAGAGGCTGTGCTTTTCGGTTTCTTTTCATTAAGTAAAGTAAATTGCAGTTCAGAATTTGTTTTAGAAAGTGAATTTGTGAAGCTATTATTCTTGTCTCAAAATGCACAAGTTCAGAAGATGCCTTGAAATGTCTCTTCATTAAGTACTGTCACCAAGAGAGGCATGAGCAAGACAAATGCATCCCTGTCTACAGCGAGCTCCTGAGGCGTGAAGAAGGAATTTGGTAGAAGGCTATTGTGGAGAGGGAGGAGAGTGCCGCAGCGGCCAGTCCACGTGCTCCCAGCGCGGCCCCCCTGGGGACCGCCTGAACCAGTTGTCAGGGGAATAAGCTACACAAGGGCTCGGGAATAGGCCAGACCCCAAACTGCACAAGGCACGAGTTCCCGCTGCTGGTCAGCACCCACCCAACAGGCAGCGGGGAGGGATGGTGATGATAAACCACGTGCAGGGGATTTGCAGTTTCAGAAAGGTGTGCTTTACAGGTGTGCTCTCACCTCACGAAGCAGGCAGGACAGGTGTGAGCCCACCAGATAAGGAAACCTGAGCCTGGAGGAGGGTTCAGACCCTGCAGCTCAGCCAGGGCTCTAGTTTCCAAGCCCAGCTCTTTCCACCTCGGCCATCTTGCAAGCCAGCATCTTGGTTACTATAAGCAAGAAAGCAGGAAGCATGGTGTGGTGGGGCGTGGTGGGGTGCATTGGGGTGTGGTGTTGTGCTTTGGGGTGTGGTGTTGTGCTTTGGGTTATGATGGGGTGCGGTGGGATGTGGTGGTGTGCAGTGTGGTGTGGTGGGGTGTGGTAGGGTGCGGTGGTGTAGTGGTGTGCAGTGGGGTGTGGTGGGGTGCAGGGGATCCAGTGGTCATTTGACCATATGTTTATAAGCAAGGGACCTTTAAGGTTTTTACACAGCTCATACCCCAAACCTTGCCCCAGAATACAAAGGTCCAGCCCTACATGGCCACCTTAGCAGAAACTGAATGGACTGTGCCCCTGGGATCTTGCCTCAGAGATTAATTCACACTTCCAGAATGCTTACTCACAATACTCACAACCTTATACTTAAGTTAAAGCTCATATGAGCCCCCCCAAGAAATCCCAGGAAAAGCTGCAGACTCACAGAGGATGGGGAAGGAACAGGAAGGAGAGTAGATGTCTTGCCCTGTGCCGGCTGTTCTCAGATTTACGTGGTCATTCAGGTCAAAGACCCTGGCTGGGCTTCCCAATCCCATCTCAACTTCACACATACGTGTTCAGTCATTGATTCTAAGCCCTTGCACGGGGGCGGGGTGAGGGGGCGCTGCAGGAAGTTCCAGAAGCAGCCTTTTCCCAGTGTGAGTGCTCGCCTTGACCCTTCCCTTGCAGAGCCAGTTTCCCCTAGAGGATCACCTCTGTCCAGAGATCTCAGTCATGAGCTCTAAGATACTCCAGTGACACTGAACCTCAACATGGAGGGAGATGTCTTCATTCCCCTTTTTCCAGGTGTTCTCTTGACTCGATACAAACTGCCGACCCCCAAGCCCTGCATCGGTGATGATCTTCGAGTTCTGGAACCTGGCAGGTTTGGGGTGGAGCACTGGACAAACCCCGCAGCCCTGCCTCCCAACAGCACCTAGTTTACAAGTGGTTCCAGTGCCCCGTGATCACCACCCTGCTGTGTCTTGACTGCAGAAGGCAGTCCACGGTCAGCCGGGTAGGTTGTCCTCAAGAGCCGCATTTTGAACATTTTGAAAAGAAGAGCCTGTTACTAGGAGGGAGAGCAGCAGCATGAAATTCACCAAGCACCTCTGGATATCCAGTCAGCCATTGACCCTCTGCAAGGGGCAATCCTATTAAGCCTAATGGCCTAGCACAGATGCAAGTGCTCCAAGCCAAGAACAAATGAGG
The DNA here is from genome assembly GCA_963573385.1 of Cacajao melanocephalus. Lineage (NCBI taxonomy): Eukaryota > Metazoa > Chordata > Mammalia > Primates > Pitheciidae > Cacajao > Cacajao melanocephalus. The sequence continues at coordinate 32,497 of CAUYLG010014850.1, read as the reverse complement.
TGCAATTTAGTCTTGGGTTTTGTTTTTTTTTTTACTTCTCTGATCTGAAGCATTTAAGGGGTATGTGAAGGCTGTGACCCCTCGCAGGATCCCTGGAGTAGCAGAGCAGGCAGAGGTAACTTCAGAATACTAGAGCAAAGAGGGCATCCTCAGAGTTCAGGTGAACAGCAAGAAGACGTGCAGTCGAAGATGGGAAGAAGGGAGGTAAGCAGGGGCTGGAAGAGAACTCATCACGCAGGAACCCACAGGAAACAGCCCTGGCTCTTAAAGATGGTTAGGAGGAGTCGTATTCTAAATTCCCTGCTCTTGGTGCATTCACCTACTGAGCCAGGGTGGCCACAGCTTGAGTGTTCTCAGAGTCCCTGCAGTGGTGACAGGTGGGCTGTGGAGGAAGGGCAGCCTAGGGGCAGGGGCCAGGCTCACTGGGCAGCATCATCTTCTTGGAGGGCAGTCAGTGAGGACAGAGAGCAAAAACAGCAGAGGGAAGTCGCAGAGATGTAAAGGGATGCATAGAGAAAGAAAAAGAAAAAACACTATTTTGAAAGAGGGAGGAGGAAATGCAAATTAAAACAATAAGAGACCACGACACACCTATTATCACAATGGCCAGAATCCAGGACCCTGACTATACCAAGTGCTGATGAGGACATGGGGCGACAGAAGCTCTCCTTCACTGCTAGTGGAAATGCAAAACGGTACAGCCGCTTTGGAAAACGCTTTGGTGCTTTCCTACAAAGCCAAACATACTCTTATTACACCATACAACAGTTGTGCTGGTTGGTATTTGCGTTAGGCTGTCCTTCCATTGCTATAGCGAAATGCCTGAGATTGGGTCATTTATAAAGAAAAGAGGTTTAATTGGCCCAGTTCCACAGGCTGTGCAGGAAACATGGTGGCATCTGCTTCTAGGGAGGTCTTAGGAAACTTACAATCATGGCAGAAGGTGACGGGGGAGCTGGCATATCACATGGCTGGAGCAGCGAGAGAGAGAGAGAGAGCTAGGAGGTGCCACACAGTTTCAACCAGATCTTGTGAGAACTCACCCACCATCACAAGAACAGCTCCGAGGGGGTGGTGCTAAGCCATTCACGAAGGATTCACTCCCACCATCCAACCACCTCCCACCAGGCCCACCTCCAACACTGGAGATTACAGTTTGACTTGAGATTTGGTGGAGACACAGATGATATAAACCATTTAACTATCCAAAAAAGTGGGATACTTACATCCACACAAAAACCTACACGCAAAGTCCATAGCAGTTTCATTCATAATTGCCAAAACTTGGAAGTAACCAAGATTTCCTTCAGTAGGTGAATAGATAAAGAGTGATACGTAAAGACAATGGAATATTATTCAGTGCTCAAACGAAATGAGCTGTCAGACCAACAAGACATGGAGGAACTTTAAATGCATATAACTAAGCAAAAGAAGTCAATCTGAAAAGGCTAGCTACTGCAGGACTCCAACTATATGACACTCTGGAGAAGATAAAACTATGGAGATGATGACAAAATCAGCAGCTGCCAGGCGTTGGGGAGGCGGAGGGGAGGTAAATGGACAACTACTCTGCATGGTACTGTAGTGAGGGATGCATGTCATGAGACATTTTTCAAAACCCACGGTGTGTGCAGCATCAGAAGTGAGCCCCAACATAAAACCCTGCTATGATTTGAATGTGTTCCCTAAATTCATATGTTGGAAAACTGTTTTAAGAAACAGTGCTGGGAGGTGGGGCTTAATGAAGGTGACTGTGTCCTGAGGGAGGAGCCCTCAGGAATGGATTAATGTTGTTACCATAGCAGTGAGTTGGTTATAAAAGGTCCTTGGTCCCTGGTGCTTTCTGTGTCTGATGCCTGCTTCTGCCTTCTCTCCTCCCACCGAGGGACGACTTTTGCTAGAGGCCAGTATCTTGCTCTTGGACTTCCCAGCTCCCAGATCTATGAGAAAGAAATTTTCTTTCTTTATCAATGCTTTATCCTGTGGTAGTTTGTTGTAGCCGCAGAAAAGGGACTAAGACAACCTTGGACCTTGGATGATAATGATGTGTCAATGTAGGCTCATCAGCTATAACAAAGGCAGCACTCAGGTGGGGCATGTTAGTAATAGGAGAGGCTGTTCATGGGTTGGGGTAGGGGACACATGGGAAATATCTCTACTTTCCTCTCAATTTTGCTGTGAACCTAAACTGTTCTGAAAAAAATTAAGTATTTTGAAAATGTTAAAAAAGGAAGAAAACAAAAAAGGGTGGAAGAACTTCCAGCCAATCACAAATCAGATTGGACAAACTCAGATGTCCAAGATGCATCAATCTGAATTCTGAGGCCTGGCCCAGCCCCACCTTATCACAATTCCACCTCAGTCATTGCTGGTACCTTTTTCTTTCTACCAAACACTTGTCATGGGGTTTCAGGAAGTGCATTAGCACCAGGGATGGCAGGTGTACCAGCTTCCTGTGGCCTGTGTAACAAAGTGCCACACACCACGTGACTTAAATCAGAAATGTGTTATCTTACAGTATCGAGGTATCAGCAGGGCCATGTTCCCATCAGAAGCTCTGGGGACCAACACTTCCTGGCCTCTTCCAGCATCCAGTGGCTCCTGGGGTTCCTGGTCTTGTAACTGCATCACTGCTGTCTCTGCCTCCATAGCCACAGGGCCTGGTTTTGGTGTGCCATCTCCTCTTCTTGTAAGGACATCAGATTTAGAGCTCATGCCAATGCCATTTGACCTCATCTTAACTAGTTACATTTCCAAAGACCCTGTTTTGAAACAAAGTCACATTCTAACATTTCACAGTCAGGAGGGGAGAAGGGGAGTGGAGGGGAGAGAGGGGAGGGAGTGGAGGAAATAGAGTTCAACCTGCCCACCAGGGAGTCACCCAGAGTCGACTCTTCCTATCATCAAGGCCGCTTCGAGGTGGGCAACTCCTGTCACTCCCATGTCTTGTGCGAGATGCAGCAACTTCTACTGGGGCTCCCAGTGGCCTTCTGACATCTCCCAAGGAGCGTCCAGAGCCATTCCTCTCTACATCTTCAACCTTCCACGCAGACTTTTTGGGAGGCCACATGTGGGCCATGCCTCCCAGTTTTCTCCCTCCAGCGCAGGGGCATCTCATGAGCTGCTCTAGGAGGAGTTCCTCGTGTCCCACTGCCTGAGTTGTACTTCCCCCTTCTACTACTCTTCCCCGCATTTGGGCTGAAGCGACACCAAAGCCCACAGAGCCTCCAGACTCCCTTGTCCCTGCTTCCCGCCTCTGCTCCCCCAAGATGACCAAGGCTGGACCCAAATATCTGCAGGGAAGGGCCAGAGCAAGGGTGAGGGCAAGGGCGAGACCTCCACCTGCTCAGAACAGGGTCGAGTTTTCCCTCAGGAGCACCTTGTTCTCCAGGATCTCCGTAGATAGAGAGGGGCCCAAAGAAGATGGGCAGCTGAGATGGAAGAATCCACGGGTGCGCTTTCCTTGCCGAGTGCTGACTATGCCTCTGAGCACCCTGGGTCCTTAGAGAGCTGGGCCCCACACTGTGGACTGGAGCACTTTATCCATTAGCTGGCAAGAGTCACGTGTTGTTACAGCACATTGAAGTTAATTTGTTGCACTCAAAGTGCTGTTTCAGTCTGCATACTTAAACACCGTGTAAGCTTTATTCCTTCTGATTTTGCCAGACATCAAGTTATCCCCTCAAATCTTGCTTTGCCCTGAGAAAATTTCTAAAAACTAAAAATACATCAATATACAAATGATTTAATTTAAATCTGGAATGTGCCAGCTTTTTACATATAAAAAAGTTATACAATTCACTGACAAGAAAAAGATTTTAGAAATATTTTACAGAAATATATTGGTTTTTAAAGTTCACTTAGATAATTGTAGATCTCACACACACACACACACACACACACGCTCCACACTGGACAAAATGAAGAGATGATGCAGAGAATCCAAGTTTTAAAAAACTGTTAAATTTGTTTCATATCCTACATGTAGGCATCTTCCTTTCACTTCAGGGCTTGGTATGGTTTTGTTTTGTGTTCCCACCCAAATCTCATGTAAAATTGGAGGAGGGGCCTGGTGGGAGGGGATTGGATCAAGGGGTGGATTTCCCCCTTGCTGTGGATAGTGAATTCTCAGCAGATCTGATGGTTTAGAAGTGTGTGGCACGTCCCCCTTATCTCTCTCTCTCCTGCCAGCATGTGAAGAAGGTCCTGGCTTCCCCTTCGCCTTCCGCCATGATTGTAAGTTTCCTGAGGTCTCCCAGTCATGCCTTCTGTTAAGCCTTCAGAACTGAGAGTCGATCGCACCTCTTTTTTCATAAATTACCCAGTCTCAGGTAGTTCTTTATAGGAGCGTGAAAACAGACTAATACAAGCCTACACCATCAGAATAATCTGTTTTCCAATTGCCTTCAGAAAAGACATGAATGAGCAAACACTAGTGTTTCCAAATATCCAGTGTTGACTTTTCCCTGGGGTTTGGCCTCTAAAGGTACAAGGCTTTGCATCACTCACACCTGCTTCTTTGTGACAAACTGACCACATGTGGGTATCTGTGGCATCCTATGAGCCCCATACCCTTCCTTGTCAATGGCTGTCTGGCCACGGCTCCTCTCCTGGACCACTTGCTTTGAAGCCAGTGTCTGCCGCAGCTTTGCCGAGAGGTGAAATGCCCTGCCATGCAGGCAGGCAGCTCTCACTACTGCTGTGCAGACCCTTCAGAAGTCCACCACTTCTGACCAAAACCTCAGCTCCACAGCTCCCTTGAGCTCCAACCAGGGCATCTGCAGCCCCTGCAAGCTGGCACGCGTGTGTCAGATCAGTAAGATATTTCTTAGCCCCTGCTTTGAAGTAGACACCCCTGGGCGGTGCAAGCTCAGAAGACATTTGACGTTGTTTGGGCTGAAATTTTTATGTGATTTAAACCATTGTAAGAAAGTACCAACCTCCAAACACGAATCCCATCAGCAACACAAGGTAGATTAGATTTGCTTTAATAATATGGATAATTACTGTCATTTCAAATTTAATTAAGAAAGATGCTCCTGGCTTTATCTGTATTGTGCTGCATATCTCTATGCATCTAACATCTGGGGATTAACAAGAAAAAGAACCATCTACGTAAGATCCTTAGGGCATACAGAGAGCGTGACACTCTTCTCTGCCAGCCTGGGTCTCTGTGGACATTGCTTAGACACCAGCCAGCCCCCTCTCCACCTGCAGATGCTTTCCTACAGCACAGACTCTGCTGGGCATGGTGCCCAGGGGCTGCAGATCCAAAGGTGAATGTGGACTTACCTCCCAGGCATAGGAGGAGTACCGGATCCTGTGGGAAATGCTGCAATGGGGGCTCCAAGCAAAAGGGGAGTTTCCCCATGAGTTCCCCATGGAGGGGCGTGAGGGAGAGCTTCGTAGGAGGCAGCATGAAGCTGGACTTAAAGGAGGTCAGAGTGGAAACCAAATGAGGTGGAGAGGACAAGGAGAATCTGGATTCCACGCGGAGAAAAAACCCTCTGTAGAAACCTAGAAGTCACTGGAAGCTTTTGATCTGACTACTTAGGGTTATAAACAATGAGACTGACCTTGTTTAAAAAAAATAAAAGATATTTCCTCAGCCTCATGATGCCTGGGTCATACCATGTGAATAACTGTGACCAGCATGGATCCTAAGCATTTTTTTGACAAAGTCTCACTCTTGTCACCCAGGCTAGAGTGCCGTGGTGTGACCTCAGCTCACTGCAACCTCCGCCTCCCAGGTTCAAGCGATTCTCCTGCCTCAGCCTCCCAAGTATCTGGGATTAGAGGCACCTGCCACCATGCTTGGCTAATTTTTGCATTTTTATTTGAAACAGGGTTTCACCATGTTGACCAGCCTGGTCTCAAACTCCTGACCTCAGGTGATTCACCCGCCTTAGCCTCCCAAAGTCCTGGGATTACAGGCTCATGTGAGCCACCACACCTGGCCAATCCTAAGCCTTTTAACATCCATAAATATTTTGTAGGTCCTCATAATGTGATTTCCTGTCCGGTCTCCTCCCAATTCTGCCTCCTTGTGTCCCAGTAAAAACCCACCTAACAGGTAAAGTGAGAGAGGAGGTTCATGATGTTTACCTCTAAGGAACCTTATCTTTTGTGAGAGTCCATGAAGTTTCTGGGATTTCCAGTTTACTTTGAGATTCAAAGATACTGGGTGCAGAGATCCTGCCTGTTCAGAAGGACCAGTGGGGGTTGGCTGAGGGTCCAGAGTGGAGCAGAGGTGTGACGTGACAGTTCTTCAAGAGCCAGTGTAGCCAACACTGGCCACGCTATTGACCGAGGTCAAATACATTCCCAGTGGCATCAACATCAGACTTGCTGGTTGAATTAAAAAAAAAGAAAGAAAGAGGGTAGGGAAGGCCTCCACTAGAGTAGTGGGGTGAAAGTGAAAAGCTGGAACAGGCAGAGGTGAAACCCAAAGGATTTGGATAATTATTACATGGAGTGAGCGGAGAGTGGACAGGGGAAGCCTAGCCAATGCAGCAAACTCAGGATGCAGCGGGCTGGGGAAAACCGGTGGCTTTCGTTTTAGACATGTGTTGTGTCAGTCAAGATCAGAGCAGGCAGCAGTGCCAGCTGCAGGTGGCAGCAGGGTGGATGCCTGATAGTGCAGGGAAGGACCCTGGTCTCCTCACTGGTCCGGGCTGCCACTCTGCCATGCCACCCTCCAGCCTCAGGATCCCGTCCCAAATGTGGAGAGAGGGTACTGCTGTCTCAAGGCAAGATGAGCATAGAGGTCCTCAGTGTGCGTAACGGCAGCTGATGTCATTGTCGGTGCTGGCGCAGGTCTGGGATTTACTGAGAGCACAGATTAGGGTTCATCAGTGCAGAGGCAGCCAAGAAGCTAAGCTGTGATGGGTCAGCTCTGGGGAGGGCACCTCGGGCAGGCAGTCAGCTGGGCATGGAGAACCCACGCTTTCTTTCACAGGACGGGAAGGAGAACATGAAGGCAGGAAGTACAGTGCCTCCTTAACGTGGCGGTGAAACGGGGCAGAGAACAGGAAAGGGCAGTGATGGGTGGGAGGTGTGACCAGATTGGGTGACTCCAAAACCCTCCCCCACTCTTGCTTCCCCTCCCCATGGCTGGTGCCCTGATTCCACTGAGGCCACAGCCCGTGGCCACCTTTTCAAGGACCATCCTCTGCTCTCACGTGACCAGGCCAGTGCAGCTGAGCTGCCTTGAGCAGGGCCAGAGCACACAGTCCATGGCTTATTTCCAAACTTGGCGTCATCTACAACCAAAAGGGGTTGGCAGAGACAGATTGGCATGACCCGCTGGCAGTGCCAGCTTAAATGGGTGGTCTTAAGCTTAACTAAAGACGGTTGCTGGAAGAAAGAGCCCTGTGTCTGAAAAAGCCACCCTCTTTGATCAAACGCCAGCCCCAGGGGGCCACACTGGAAGAGATGCCTGATCTCAGCCAGCGTGTGCAGGGACAGGATCCGTGTGTCAGTGTCTTTCCATCTCACAGTGGCTTTGAAAACTCCAATGGCCCTTGAGTTCTGGTAACAGTAATAGCTAACACTTAATGAGCACCTACAACGTGCTGGCCACGGTGCTCCGTGCTCTGCAGAGATGAGCGGATTTAGTTAATCCACCTGCCTGAAACACTTGCCTCAGGAAGTGGCCCCCATCCCAGCCCCACAGATGCCCAAACCAAACACAGAGAGGCTGGGGGAACAAAACTCAATGCCCCTGTCTTAGCCAGACTCAGAGATGAAGGATGAGGTGGTGATCACAGAGCCCGTGGGCTGTGGGCCTCAGGTCTTCCCACATCCCCAGCCTCCAGCGCATGCTCTCTCCTCCACTCGAAATACAGCAGGAGCCACTCTGCGGGGCCTCCTCACCCATCGTGCATGGAAGATCAATGAAGCGATTATCGTTTTCAAACATAAGGAATCTGTGCTCTCTGAGAGCCTCCTCACCTGCTCAGCTCAAGGAGAGAAGCAGGTGCAGAGGTCTTTGTACAGACTCTGAGTCCAGACACAGGGCTCTTGGCACTGCCACCCCTGCCTCTCCTTACCCATGCTGTCTCTCCACCAGACACCCAGAGGTGTTCACACAGCACCCTGGGTGCACAGAAGAGCAGGCTGAGGCACCCGGGGAAGGCAAACCACCATTTTAAAATTCTGTAGATCACCAGTGTAAGCACACACTGTGGGTGACATACTTACCCATTAACAACTACAAAAAAATTCACATTTTCATTGCGTTGTAAACATCCATTACAGTTCTACGAATAAAATGCAGGTAAATATTGGGCATCACCTCTGCTTAATCAATCTATGTACTCAAGATTTCCAATCATGATCACATCGCATCTGTGAATGCTGCAATTTAGGTTCTGATTGGCATGCAGCCCTTTTCTAATGTATCTGAAATAAATAGGTTTTCATTTAGCCTCCGAAGTGTCACTCATTAAAAGGCTGGTTGTTTATGTGTGAAAATTGATAGAAAAAGTGGAAAGTTATTTTGTCTTCAGATATTTGGACTCCACAGCTCAACCACACAATACCCTGAGCACGTGACAAAGAGGGAGGGGGTGGGTAGCAAAATAAGCTTCAGAGACCGGTGGAGGTTTTGGCTGGGAAGGCCGGACGGTGCAGGAAGTAAACATTCCTCAGGGTGAAGGCCTTCTGGGGTGACTCCTTAGATAGTAAGCTTCTCGGGCTTAGGCCTACAAGTGAACTTTTAACTTGAAGATTAAAAACTATTGATAATTATTGAGAGGGTTTAATCCTTTTCCCATCTTCTTTAGCCTACAGTTTCGTACTGCTGAGATGAAACTTCCGAATGTGGGTGAAATGCTACGTCCACCTTCCTTACCAGCTCATGTGGACTTTTCTCTGAATCCCCCAGGCATTCAGTTCTCAGGTCCTGCAATCACCTACCCAGAGCTCAGCTCCCTGCAAAACTTGCCTCTTTAGACACAGGAATGATGCAAGAGGGAAAAAAGACTCTGGAAGGCACCGCTTGGCACAACTTCGGGCACCGCCGTTCAGGGATTTTCAAGAAAGCTGAGGCCTGTTTCCAGGCTGCCTCTGTAAACGTTCTGCCCTCCTCAGGCCTCTGGTTGCCTGATATTCTGTGTAGGTTTCTACAAGTGCTGCAGAGATACAGGAAGCCTTTGGGCTTCAGCGGGAACACCGCTGCCTTCTCCTACTTCCTTCCAGCAAATACTCTCTTTCCTCACCTGATGAGCCTTCAAACCTGGCTGGAGAAGCTTTTCCATGCACATCAACAGTACTGGAATCTCAGCTTTTTATCCGGTGGCTGTGAACACCATAGATTATGGAGCGCTTCCACCCCTGATTGCAGTTATCAGCACGTAGGTCTGTAATATGGAATATTTTGGAGGATAAGGAGAGTGATCTCATTCATTACATAATATGATGGAATCAGATTTTGAGGGAAATCAATGCCTTGAATAAATCTCTATTTTTCCTTCAGTAGGACACACAACATTGTCCACTGCTGTGAAGCACAGAAGACAGAAAACAGTGTCAATGTCACTATTCCAAAGATGTTTTCTCCATGAACTTATTTTGGAGCAGACTTCTCATGCAGGATGTCTCATGAATTATACTCATCCACCAACACTGTGTGAGCACCTAACTGCAGTGACCAGGGCCGTGTGGGTGCCCGAGAACAGTGGGTCGCCAGAACAGGGGCCCCTCCCTCCAGGAGACCACAGCTTATGAAAGACAGAAATGATTCCAATTCAGTAGACTTAGCAGGACTTCTACAAATATTCAGAGGCACCAGCAGCTTGGGCAGTTGACACCCAAAGTCTATTGAGATGGAAGCTGAGTCGTAACTCTCAATGGTTACTGTTTTGAGCCATTGTGTCATGGCCCTAGTGTCCTGAGATTAAGTTTTGTCTGAGGCCCAAACCCACCGCACAGAAACGCAGGAGCATTTTGAATGGGAACACTATGGTTTCCTCGCTTGTCTGCACTTCACAGGAGCGCCCACTTAGTCGTAGGGACCACCTCTCCATCTGCCCCTGCCATTGGTTCAGTACCTTTTCCCACCTTCCCACCCTAAATGCCACCCCTGGCTCCCCCGTCACCTCCCTGGAGACCACATCTCACCTTGCTCCCTGTCACTCTCCCTCCAGGCCTCTCTGGCCCTGCATTACGGATGACTCCTCCTGAGGGCATCTGTGGCACATCCTCTGCCCTATTCAGTGCCCTTTCCGCAAGAGAACAGGACTGTGTGTGAGACCTTTACGGCCTGATTCTGTCTCTCCCCGACTCTACGCAGCAGAGCACGAACTCCAGCAGAACCGAAACATGCACCTTTCCACGTCATCAGTCCACCTTCTCTATCCAGCCTCACCCCCCACCTGCTCCAGAGGTACCCATCCTCGCAGAGTCACTCCAAATGCCACCTCCTTGAAGTCACCCCTGATTGTGCAGGTACCATCTTCCCAATCGCCTTCTCCCCTTTGAGACTTGAGAGCACCGTGTCCACTCCCATCTGCTGGGCATGACCTGCTGCTGCCGCACTCTGCGGTGTTCCTCCCACAGGATCCTCTCCCACCCTGCTGCTGCCCATCGAATTTCCATGGAGAGCCTTCTTCCTCCCTTTTCTCCCCATCTGCCAGCGGAGATGGAGACCACAGGCCCCTGAACCAAGCAGCCCTCAACACAAATGTATAATTACTGCTTGAATTAAATTCCTGTCAGATTCAAGTGGAACTCTGTGGATTCACCAGCTCTGGAATATAACACAAAATCAAATAAATGACAAGTACACAATATAAGACATTGCCTAATTCTTGTTTTATAGAGGACTAGCACTTACTAAAGAGTGCCATAATTTACAGAAAAACAAAGAAGGAAAATAGTTATTGTATTCCCTTGAACAGAGTATGCAAACATCTATTTCTCTAACGGCCAGATTTCATGGTGGTGGTACCCACTCCTTCATTCATTCCTGAGATGTACTGAACATCTCCTATGTACCTGGCCCTGGGTGACTCCGTGGAGAACTGCCCTTCACCCAGGTCCTTCCCAGTGGGATTTTCTCCAGTGGAGAAACTGCCTCCAGTAGAAGACAAATCCTCTTCAACATTCTTCTCACTGTTCCAGAGGCCGCTAGGAAAAGTACGAACAAGACAGAGAAAAGAGCCGTCATGGTCTGGGGCCATTTCATGGAGGCGAATGGCTTTCCACATCTGAGCGGCTTTAGAGCTGTCCCCGCATGGGGCGGTGAGAGCTGTCCTCACATGGCGCGGTGAGAACTGTCCCCGCATGGGGTGGTGAGAGCTGTCACCGCATGGGGCAGTGAACGCTGTCCCCGCATGGCATGGGGAGATGGCCATTATAGTTTTTTCAGTCACCAAGAAAGTATTGTTTACATTCTATACAACCTAAAAAGAACTTAAAACCTGTTATGTGGGAGTAACTTAAAGCATTATTCTTTTAAATGATCAGTGCTGAGGGGACTCTGCATTTTGACTTGGGATTTGGGCCTCAGAAAATGACATTTGCTCTGGACACATCTGCCCAAGGGAGCCCTGGGTTGATTGATGTTGATGCCCGGCACATCAGGCCACAAGCCATCATGGGCACAGGTCTGGACTTCATCTGCTCCTGAGGTCAGGGCCCCAGGTGTGACCTTGATGACTGCCACCTGCTCTCAAAAGGCACTTTCCAGGAACAATGGGAAATGAGGAGAGCATTTTCAGGAAGCCTCTGACCCTTGTTTGGTCTGCAGTCTTGAGAGAAGCGCATTAGAGGGGCTCCCACAGTGTGCAGGAGGGTCTAGGAACGCCAGAGCATATGCACCTTCTGTGACCTTATGCTGCTGCACCTGCAGTGACCCTCCCCCAGGCGCCCTCTCCCCACTACACCCTCCATCTGATTCACAGCAAGAGCCTTCTTCCCCCTTCTTCCCTCCATCCACCAGTGGAAGCCACAGTCTTGTCCTCACCCCGCTCTGTGACCCCACCACGCTGACAGCCGGCCACGGGCAGCTCACGCAGCTCCAGGCTTCTGGTCCTGCCTCAACCCCACTGGAGAAAGAAACACTCAACTCATTGAATATTTAGAACATGACCTGTGCCTACTGAAGATCAAAATTCTCTCGAATTCTCAAGTGGAAGGATTTGTACTGTTTTATCTCATTTTGCTGACTTTTATACATCATTCAACCTCAAGATGGTCTCAGAAAAACAGATAGGGAAGGCTGCGTTGAGTTCAGAACTTCTGTCCTGACCATCCCCACTGATGGGCAGATAAGAATCCTCCCAAACCAGCCACCCAGCCATGCAGGACCACCTCCCAGACAATGGGCTCCCTGAGTCCTGACGACAAAATCACCCTGGATCCTCAGTCTGGTGCCCTACCTGGCCTGTGCAAGGTGCCCAAGGTAAGTCCAAGAAATGAGAGATGACCCTATCACAGGCACAAAAGTCGTTTTCAATGTTTCCCTTAAATACATCCCCAGAGGACACTGGTACTAGTCTTGACCCGTATTAAAATCCATAGGAATTCCAAGTGATTCAAGTTACAAGTTACTGCTCGTTGGTCAAATCAGTCATGCACATTGGTCCCGTGACCCCTCAACTGCCCTGCAGACCACCCAGGGCATGGCTGCTGTGATCTGAGAGGCTCAGGCCTTGGGGAACAGAGCATTCTGTGTGACTGGCCTATTCTTTTCAAGCTACTTCTGCCAAGAAACTAGTCTGCTGACATTTCTAAAATGTATATCTAAATAATTATCTGTGATGATTGAAAGCGTCAGGAAGCATGCTGTGTGCCAAACAATTAATTAAAAGTAAAAGGCACACCAACACACCCACATGGCTGGTTAAATATCTTTAAATTGTAGGTTGTCATTAATCCTGCCTGGGCCCATAGGCTGACACATGGACACTCCTAAAAGCTTTGTCCTATCTTGAGTAAAGAGAGGCCTTACACACTCATCCAAGTGGGGGAAGTGCAGGGTGGGGCAGCTGGGGGCCAGAAGGAAGCAGTCGGCTCACCGGTGTGTGCAGCCCAAGGAGAGGCGGAAGCGTGTTAGTTCCTGCGGCTGCCATAGCAAATTAGCACAAACTGGGTGGTTTAAAACAACAGGTGATGGGGCGTGGTGGCTCAGGCCTGTAATCCCAGCACTTTGGGAGGCCGAGGTGGGTGGATCACAAGGTCAGGAGTTCAAGACCAGCCTGACCAACATGGTGAAACCCAGTCTTTACTAAAGATACAAAAAATTAGCTGGGCGTGGTGGCATGAGCCTGTAATCCCAGCTACTCAGGAGGCTGAGGCAGGAGAATCGCTTGAACCCAGGAGGCGGAGGTTGCAGTGAGCTGAGATTACGCCATTACACTCCAGCCTAGGCAACAGGGCTAGAATCCATCTCAAAAACAAAAAAGGAAATGTATTTTCTCAATGTTTTGGAGCCGTACTTTCAAGATCAAGGCGTCAGCACTGCTGGGTCCTTCTGGAGGCCGGAGTGTGGGGAGAATCTGTTCCAGGCCCTCCCCCAGGCCCTCCTGCAGGCCATCCGAGTGTCCCTTCGCCAGCAGCGATGTCACTCCAGCCTCTGTCTCCACCCTCACATGACCTTCTTCCTAGGGTTTTGGTGTCTACACAGCCTTCCTACAGGAACACCAGTCCGTGGATTTTAGGTTCGCCCCACCCTAATCCGGCAGGACCTCACTTTAAGAACATCTGCTAAGACCCTGTTTCTAAGTAAGGCACATTCTAAGGTTCTGGTGGACATGAACTTTGGGGGGACACTGCTATACAGCCCAGTACAGGCAGCAAGGATTTCCGTTTTCAGCTGAGTGGGTCAAGGCCACAGCTGTCCCCACGCTATGAGGGCAGTGATGTGGTGCCTTCACCGTCATCACCTGCTCTAGGGCAGTTCAATCAACTGGGCATTGGGGCACAGAGCTCTCCCTTCTGTAGCCCCTGGACCCTGATTGCATGCCTTGGTCCCTTTCAGATGCCTGACGGTGATGCCTCTGAATGCTTCCTATTCAAAAGCTCACTGAGAGCTTCTGGTTCTTCCAGGCAGGAATGACTTCACGGCAGTGAGTATGGCATCCCTGAGGATGGCCCTCATTCCAGAAGGCATTGGTGTGGGCACCAGGATTAACCCAGAATGCTACATGCCCTGCCTGTTGCCTGCCTTCCATCAGACTCAGCCCAGGCCAGGTGTTATCCGAATTGCGCAATCCTGGGCAGCCACCATATGAGATGAGGGGAGACCATGCTCCAGGTCTTCTGATGGCCTCGCAGAAGAGACATTACTTGAAGTTGTCTGCAAGTAAAGAGGCGTGTTCCAAAGAAGGAGCCGTGTGATTGCAACAGGGTGGGAAGATGCCGGGCACACAGGAGGCTCTAAGCAGTACTGCATGGATGAAGCACAGGACATATGTATAGGCTCAGAGGCTGACGGGATGGCAGGGGGGCAGCACCAGAGATGCTGGGCTGCGGATCCTTGTCTGAATCCTGCAGACCGTGGTCCCTGGGAGAGCAGATGACATCACCTCCTTGTGCTTTGGGAAGATTAAAGAGCAGTCGTGTGAGGCTGAATCAAAGTGGCTGAGGAAGAAGACACAGAAGCCATTCCCAGGGAGGACAAGCGTCTTACCACGTCCTGAGGCCCCCTCTCAGAAGAATGAATTTTTAAGGCAGGAAAACACACACGCGATTGCAATAGGATTCCATTATAATGAACTGTGGTTATCAAATGTTTTGGAAGACAAATTTGTGATACGGAAACGGATGAGCTCCTTTATTGGTATGCTAAATAAGCTCTCAGACAGCAGGTCCAATCACCACAGGAACCTCAGAGCAGTGGTGAACACAAGGGGATTTCTAGATATCCACCACAACTCCGATGTGATATGGAAGATGTCTGTGTTGTTCCCATGGATGCTAATGACGTTTGAGGCCTCAAAAGTGCGTTAAGATCAAAGGTGCAACAGTGCCTCCCAGAAGCCACGCCTGCTCTGGGGACAAAGTCCCATCCCAGCCCATCTCATAGCACTGGCTTTGAGATCTGCATTCGCAGGAAGAGAATGTTACATTTCAGTTAAATGAATGTAAAGATGTGATTTCTCCCCATGCTCGTTCACAGGTGACCTGTGTTCCCTCCTGATTTGAAAACAACTGCCAGAGTCTACACAAGGAGATGTCAGCTCACAATGGGGCGGGGAGTGTGAGGATATGGAATAGAAGACCAAAAACATGTCAGAGCCAACTGATGGGGGCTGCAACCTCCATGGAGAATAGGGATGCCTGAGACCCAGGGTGCTGAGGCTCCACCAGGGTCTCAGTAGAGTGAGGCCCCTCACTAGGAAGAGGAACAGCTGAAAGAGGGGCCGTGTAGGCAGAAAGTGATCTCAGCTTCGGTGACCACTAGAAACACGGTGTCTGCATGGAAATGCTCTGTCGGCCACCGAGACTCAGGCTTGCAGGCAAGAAAATACCACTGGGAGTCTTCCACGAAGCAGTCGCCCCTGCCCGCAATGCCAAGGCTGGAAAAGTGGCACCGACAAACGTTCTGGCTGCTCCGCTTTTAGGACCCTTCTATAATTTCAGGGCCCCCCACTGTTATAGAATCTTCCAAAGCAACTCACCCCCACATCTCCCCCTGAATAAGAATGAGGACCCAGGGATGCCTGGGGGTATTTATCCTTGGCATGAGACCACCAGAGATTGGGGAAAAAGAAAAAACAGGCAGGTTAAGAAGGGGCTGGTTAAGCTGGACAGGCCAGAGATGAAGGGAAAGGCTATGACTGAGAAAAAATGGTCTGAATCTGTCACGTCAGAGTGGTATAGATGGTACAGAAGGTCAGAACGAAGCATAGACTCTGCTGGGGGCTTGGGACAGATGCAGGAGATCTCAGGAAAGGTCAGGACATGGGCAACTTTGGGCAGACAGGGTGCCACAGGGCCTCCCACCTGGTCGGGCACAGGAGGGGAGAGCCACGGCACATCACCCACATCTGCACCTGCAGTTCGGGCTGAGCTGGCTTCATGAGAGCCGTGGCTTCTTTGGCTGGCTGAACACACAGTCCAGTGATGTTTTGGGGTGCTGTCACCAGTGTATCCACAACCACCCCGTCCTCACCAGCTTGTTCAAGCCCTTGCACCTGGAGCAGACGGCTCCTCTCATCTGCCCAGAGCTTTGTGAGTGACTGGGAATCTCAGGTGCGCGTCACAGCATTTGGCTATGAACAGTGCCTGGACTCTGCTTTGGGGATCCATCAGAGCAAGTGGTAGAGGACAGGGATGCACAGAATGTGGCTGACTCTCCAGGAGCTGTTAGCGTTGACGAGGAAAGCCGTGGAGAATGTGAGCCCATCAGACATACCGTGTTTCTGCGTGGCTGGAAATATGCTCCATTCTAACGCGCAACTTTGCAGGTCACGCCTCGTTTTCTTTAGTTTAAAAAAATGCATAGCTAACAAACTATTTTCATTTTTAGAAATGGCATAAACGTCATTAGACGCTAACCTGAGCTTATTGGCTTTATTTAACTCGTGACAGGTATAGAATACAACATTTAAAATGCAATTAACTTGGGCATTGGGGGAGAAACAAACCCATCAGATGGATGTCTCTTGGGCGAGAAGAGATATTTATGTCTCATAAATCTTAAAGTTCTTACAGTCACACCCTAAAGTGAGACTATGGAACTTTATTATCCTGAATTTCTCAAATCTTGGCTGTTAACATTGATCAGATGAAAAAAACAAAACAAAACAAAACAAAAAAAAAAAGGATGCTTCTCAAATTAAAATATTTCCCCAAAAAACAAAGTCCATTGAGAGTCAGGGAGCTTTGGCCAACTCACCTAACAGAAAAACACCACGGTGTCTGTGATGGCTGACTTCATGCATCAGCTTGACTGGGCCATGGCTGCCCTCACATTTGGTTAAATATTCTCTTGGGTGTGTCTGGAAGGGTATTTCTGCGTGACAAACATTTGAATTGGTAAACTGAGTATAGTTGATTGTCTTTCCCCACACTGGTGGACTTCATCCAATCAATGGAAGACCTGAACAGAACAAAAGGGCAAAGTAAGAGGGAACTCCTCCTGCCCTACTATTTGGCTGGGACATCAGGGTCTTTCCTGCCTTCAGACTAAAACTTGAACCATCCACTCTCCTGGGTCTCCAGCTTGCCTGCCAAACACAGATCTTAAGATTCATCAGCCTCCACCGTCATATGGGCCAATTCTCTCTCTCTCTCTCTCTCTCTCTCTCCCTCTGAATGTATGTACGTATGATATATACATATATATACTTATACACACACGTTAGTATATGTACACATATACATGTATATATACACCTAGTTACATATATGTGTATGTATATATACGCATGTATACACAGAGAAACATGCACACACATCCTGTTGATTTTGTTTTTCTGAAGAGCCCTGACAAATACACTATCTCTGCACCATTTATTCATTCAGTGATTTAACACATTTGTTGAGCACTATGACAGACCTTGCTAACTTTATACTTAGCATTGACTACGGCATTATTCAAAAATGATACCATGATGTTCTCTGGAAGCCAGCCCTCCACCCTAACTCCAAGCTTGTGTGGTTTGGCTGGGACTGACCCCACTTCTCTTGCAGCCCAAGATTTCAAGTGAATGCATCACCTGGGCCTGGCAAATCCTCATACTCCATTCTGTGGCCACGGAGATCAGTTCAGGACAGGGCACAAGACCCAGGATCATCCAATGAGAATCCTGGAACCCCCATCTTGGTGTCATCAGGAAAAGACACTTTCTTTCTACGGTAATTTTCAGGGAAAGCACTGGCATTGCTGGGACCAGCCCATGGAGACCCACCCGAGAGCTTAGGTGGCACACACAGAAGCAGAGACCACACAGTGACAGCCCAGCTAAGGCCTTGCATCTCCAGTGCTTTTCAATTCTGTGTGCAAATGAATTTCCTGTTTGACACTGAGATGGGGCTGCCTGCCACATGCAACCGAAAGAACTCCACCTATGTGTCTCATACCAGGAAATGCTCCACTACGGTCTAAGACATGAAACTACCTTTTTTTGGGTTCAATAGAGCAGATTCCCACAGTGAAAGTGAATGGATTTCCCATTCTAAACTACACAAAAATCGGAGACACCTGCAGCCACCCAGTCCCCTTCTCTTCCAGAAAACGAACCCATCGAGGCATCATGTGCCATCATGTGACTGGCTCCTGGTCACAGAGCAAGCGGTTCCAGGGACAGAATCTGGCGACCAGTTTGGGATCCAAGTTCTCTAGAGCATGGACCTCTCCCACACTCCCAGAATGAGGAAATGCTGTCCAGAGTAAGACCCACTGCCAAGAAGAGCACCCGGGGAGCCTAAACAGAGAAACGGCTCCTGCCGACCGCCGGCTGTACCTGCACAACTTCAAGGAAGAGTGGGAGGTTTTTATACCTATTTATCCTGCACACATATGTTTCTTGCACATCGGCTATGTCTGTCCTCCTTATTGATTTTCTTTTACTGTGTCCTACTTCAGTGACTTAAGAGGATATGAAGACTCACTCTAACCAGTGTGGACACCTGTGAAAATCAGGAAGGAGAAAGTCAAGGTCTGGAGTAGGCTGGATTTCTCTTCATGCCTGCCTTGGCATCTTCAGGACGCCAGTGTGTAACCCATACTAATCTCATGGGTGTGTAACTGATATGGCACCTCCACCAGCTCAGAGTACAAAATGTGCTCACTTGACTGTTAGTGACCAAATTAACCACACCATGTGTCTAAGCTGCTCTTGTAAGAATGCTTTTCTTCCTTCAGCTTGGGACCTCCCTCTCATGAAACCCCGGTCACCCAGGCCCACTTGGTCTCCTGTGGAGCAGAGGGAGAGACCCAGGCGGTCGGCTCAGTTGGCCTGAGGCCTGGCTCCTGCAGCAGTCTGTGATGCACCCCATGACACCCCGAGTGGCCCAGTGGCTCTGCCCAGATCCTGCCTAGCACAGACTCAAAGGCAAGGTCCCACCACTGGTCCAGCGCTGGTTTCCCTGAGTTACCAGAAGAAAACCTCTCCACAGTGTTACACTAACCCACGATTACTTCAAGCCACTAGAGGCTTGAGCCCAAGGCCCAGTCCTTCAGGAACAGTCCTCTTAACTTACACGCACACAGCAATCTTCTTAAGGCGACTCAAGGTACCAGGTGACTGGATCAGAAGCTCCTTGTCAGGCACACGCTGTGTCTGGACATGTAGGCGTGGCTCTTTTCTAGGACTTTGGAAAACAGCACCATTTTCTTGATGTCCATAGGAAGCGTGGCTTGCCAAGGTTTACCAGGATCACTGAACCACCACTAGCCCAAAATTTACGGGGAGGGATACAGGAGCTGAGCAGGGGTTTAGGACTGGGTTCATTCCAGGAGGACTGAATGAGAAACAACTCCTGCCCCTCCAACCTTGCGTGCGTGAGTGCGCACACACACACACACACACAGACACACACATACACAGAGAGAGAGAGAGAGAGAGAGCAAGCTGCTGCAATGTGCCACCGGGAAAATTGGCAGTGGCTGTCAATGTCCCCATAGCTTCCAAAAAGCAATCACAGAAAGACAAAATATCCCAATGTTGGTCCACTTCCCAGAGGCCAGGCTGACCAGCATTGCGGGGAGTCACTCTGTGAACCAACACTGTGCATTCCCATCTTCTTTGATACAGAAAAGGCTCAGCATCAATCAGCGCTAATTGCAGGTTTCTGTGCTACTCTCCCGGCTTAAGCTGTTTTGCAAAAATTACATTTCATTACATTTTATACTAATCAGCTTCAAAAGCAGAGTGCAAAATTAACTTGAAATAATTTCATGCTCTCAAGTAACCTTTATTTTCTAAATTGTGATGTTTTGCAGTAACTGTTTTATCCTACTGTATAATAACAATGTTCTTTGCATTAGAGTGTAGCACTTATAGGACAACTGTTATCTTAATCAAATATCAATAGCTCATCTTTATTTCAGTAGTAAGTCAACAGCACATGCCATTTGTTACTTCATAAACTTCAATATCATAAGTGTTATCAGTTAAATAAGTGCTCTCTAAAGTGTGGTTTAATGAATCAGAACCAATTTAAAAGACAGTCTGGCTTGAAATCCTGAAATCCACAAAATTTAGTACTTCTATAAAATATCAAAATCTTCAGGTAACCAAATGTTCAGCTGTATTTTGAACATGAACCCTCTTCTAACGAGTCCTCATGTAATATAGTTTCACTTAAAATATAAGATAGCATATAAATGTTTAATACCCACCTAACTGGAAATCTGCCTCCTTCATTTGTACTTCTTATCTTTCTCAATAAATTTTTAATATGCTTTTGCCCAAACTTGCCCCTCAGAAGCCAGTATTCAAGCAAAGAAATACCATGCTTATAACTCAACAGTCACATATGTAAATAAGATGTGGGGGTTTCAGTAAACGGTAAGTTAGTTCCAGACAACAGAAAAACAGAAAACACCAGAAAGGCCAAAGTAATCTCAAACTACATTAACAGAATCATAACATCTAGGAAGCAGGAGGTAAGAGACATACCCTATAATTAGAACTTGCCTGCAGTGTCATACTTAAATACGAGCACCTCACTTGGAAGGGAAAAGAGACAACAGTTGTGTTTCAGTGAAGAACAACCTAGGCAGGAAAGGAACTGAAATCAGGCCCTTGGAAATGCAGAGGAAGGTTGGTCACAAGGCTTGCACGTATGTCACGGTGGTGGAACCAAAACTCATCAGTAAAAACTACAGGTGAGGAGGCACATTTAACACTCGCAGGTGACCAGACGTGAAACAAGGCTTTGTGATGAGGTCAGTTGCTTATACTTCTAGATGGAAAGCTGTAGAGAAAAGACATAACAAGTGGTTTTCTAGTATCTGCCATAAAAGTAAGTATTCATTGAAATAACCTGTAGGCAGAGATGGGCAGTCTCCATGAGTTAAGGAGATTGAGCAGGAACTCCACAAATGTCAAAGGGGCAAGAGTTCACAGAGCAGAGTGCCTAGAGGAGGGAGCCACACACAGGGCAGGGTACACAGAGGACAGACCCGCACACAGGGCAGGGTACACAGAGGAGGGACCCGCACACAGGGCAGGGTACACAGAGGAGGGACCCGCACACAGGGCAGGGTACACAGAGGAGGGACCCGCACACAGGGCAGGGTACACAGAGGAGAGACTGGCACACAGGGCAGGGTACACAGAGGAGAGAGCTGCACACTGTGAGAAATCCAAAGATTTACAGAAGGTTCCTCTTGAATATTCAGCAGAGCACTGATTAATGCATGCATATGAAAAAAAAATCGACCCAAGACCAGGAAAAGAACCACCTGCAAAAATTAGAGGGAGCAATCACTAAGCTTACACAGGGCCAGGAATACTGCCTATTCCCACCAGCCGGAGTGGAGAAATCATAAGTTACAAGGCCCAGGGCAGAGTACTTACTCAAAGGAGTTTTACCTCAATAGTGGGCAAGTTAACCATGATTAAAAATTGCTTTGTGTCCACTTAAGTTTTTTGTCCAAACTTAACCTACCAAAGGGCAAGTTTTGGCAAAAGTGTATCAAAAATTTATTAAGAAAGAGCAAAAATACAAATAAGGAAGGCAGATTTCCGGGTAGGTGTATGTTATACATTTATATCCTATCTTTTATTTTAAGTGAAACCACACGATGTGAGGACTCATTAGAAGCATAAAAGCAAAACCTGAAAGGATCAACCTATCTCCAAGGAACTTAACCATGGCACAGAACAAAGCTCAAGAATATATATAAGAATAGAAAAAGTGCAGCGTACAACTAGGTAAAATTAACAACGAGTGGCTTCCAATCAAAGATTACCAGGCATACAAAGAAGCAAGAAGGTAATACTTGTAATAAGAAGACAAGGCAATCCAGTCAAAACTGGCCCAGGATTGACACAAATGATAAAATTAGTGGAAAAGGGAATAAAACAGTTATTGTAACTGCCCATGTGTTCCAAAAGATAGAGCAAAGACTACACAGGTTAAGAACTGTGGAAGACATTAAAAAGGCCTGAAGTAAAATTCTAGAAATGAAAACTCTGAGATAAAAATAAATACAATGGATGGAATTAATAGTAGATCAAACATTGAGAAGAAAAGTAGTGAACTTGAAGACATAGCAATAAAAACCATGTAAAATTAAACACCGGGAAAAGGGCTCAAAAAACCAGAGTATTAGTTACTCTGTTTAATAACAATTAGTACTGTTACTTCACAAACTTCAATACCATAAGAGTTATCAGTTAAATAAGTATTCTCTAAAGTGTGATTTAATGAATCAGAACCAATTTGAAAGACAGTCCAACTTGAAATCCTGTAGTAAAATCCTGGCTTGAAATCCTGTAGACTTCAAATGGCCAAATAAACATGTAATAAGAGTTCCTAAGGGAGAGGAGACATTGGGGATAACATGGCTAAAATTTTCTAAATTTGATGAAAACATAAATCCATAGATCAAAAAAGCTCAACAAACACCATGCACATTAAACATGAACAAAACTACACAGAAGAGCATTGTAATCAAACTGCTCAATGCCAGTGATTTAAAAATCTTAGAAGCAGCCAGAAAAAAAGGATCACATGACCTGGAGAGCAAAATAAGGCTAACAGCAGATGTCTCCTTGGAAAAGAGTGACAGATAAAAGATGATGGTTACACATCTTTAAATTACTGAGAAAACACTGTCAATCTAGAATTCTTTACTCAACAAAAATACTTTATAAAAATGAAGACAAAATAGATTTTCAGGCATACAAAACTATAGTTATTATCACCAATAAAACTGCACCACAATAAACACTAAATGACGTCTTTCAAGCAAAAGGAAAATGAGAACAGGTGGAAAGCTGGATGTACACAAAGGATAATAGAATACTGGAAGTGATAATTGTATAAGTCAATAAAAGACAATTATTCTTATTATTTAAATCTCTTTATATTTGATTGTTAAAACCAAAAATAATAACGTATAGTGCATTTATAATAAATGTAGGAGTAAAATGTATGGAAAGGATATATCAAAGGATGGGAGGGGGGATAGAGAAGTACACTGTTTCAAGGTTCCCCTACAGTACCCAAAGTCAGATCACATCACATGGAAGTAGACTGACAGAGACATAAACTACACCTTCTAAAGCAACCCCTAAAACAACAAAATAAGAAGTTATAGCTAAGAAGCCAATGAAAGAGACAAAATATAACCATAAAAATATAGAATTAATTCAAAATAAGACAGGAAAAGAAGAAATGGGAACAAAAAACAAATGGAACAAATGGAAAAGAAATGGTAAGACAATAGACTTAAAACTGACCATGTCAGTGACTTCGCCAATATAAACGAGCAAAACACCACGATTAAAAGGCAAATTATCAGGACAGATTTTAAAAAGCAAGGCTGAATTGTGTGCTGCCAAGGAACCCTTTTAAATAAAAAGGCACAAATCGTTTTACTGTGAAATGATAGGAAAGATATATCATCCTAAGTCCAATCAGAAGAAAGGCACGGTGGATACGTAATATCAAAGTCAACAATCCCGTTAGCAGGGATGAAGAGGCTCCTTTTGTACTGATAAAGGAGTCAACTTGTCAAGCAGCTGTATCTGTCCTAAATGTTTATGAAGCTAATGACAGAGCTCAAAGTACATTAAGCAAAAATTAACAGATCTGAAAGGAGAAATAAACAATCAACAGCCGCAGTCAGATTTCAACGATGCTTTCAATGATGGAAAGAAAAAGTAGACAGAAAATTCACAACGAGATATCAGTAGAAGACTCAAACAATACATGAAGCAAGTTGACCTAATTCACAATGACAGGACACCTCTCAACCAATAACAGCAGAACACATATTTTTTTGAGTTGTGCATGAAACATTTTTTTAAACTTGTTAATTTTCTTTTTTTTATTATTACACTTTTAGTTCTGGGATACATGTGCAGATCATGCAGAATTGTTACATAGGTATACACATGACATGGTGGTTTGCTGCATCTATCCCCCCGTCATCTACATTAGGTATTTCTCTTAATGTTATCCCTCCCCAATTGCCTCATCCCCTCCTATCCCTCCCCTACCTGCCCCCCTCAACAGGCCCCGGTGTGTGATGCTCCCCTCCCTGTGTCCATGTGTTCTCATTGTTCGACAGCCGCTTATGAGTGAGAACATGCGGTGTTTGGTTTTCTGTTCTTGTGTCAGTTTGCTGAGAATGATAGTTTCCAGCTTTGTCCATGTCCCTGCAAAGGACATGAACTAATCCTTTTTTATGGATGCATAGTATTCCATGGTGTATATGTGCCACATTTTCTTTATCCAGTCTATCATTGATGGGCATTTGGGTTGGTTCCAAGTCTTGCTATTCTAAACAGGAGTTGTACATGAAACAGTAACCAAGACAGACTATACCTGGGGTTATAAAACGAGTCCCCCAAAGTTGAAAAGAATGTGTGTGTGTGTGTGTGTGTGTGTGTGTGTGTGTGTGTGTGTGTGTGTCCTATTCTGCTCTCTGGCCAGAACAGAATTACATGAAAGTAAATAACAAAGAAACTGGGAAATCCTTAAATAGCTGAAAACTAAATAGCATTCTACAGGGAGATAGGTGGAATAATAGCCCCACAAAAAAATGTCCACATCCTAACCTCAAGAACCTGTGAATATGTTGCCCTACATGGCAAAAGGGGCTTTGCAAATGTGACAGAATTAAGGTTCTTGAGAGCCTGGGTCACCTGGGTGAGCCCAGTGTAATCCCAAGGGTTTTTATAAGAGGGAGGCAAGAGGGTCCGAGTCAGTAATAAAAGACACGGCCAAGCAACCAAGAAGCTGGAGGGTCATCAGGAGGAGGTCCCGAGCCCAGGAATGTGGGTGACCTCCAGGAGCTGGAAAAGCAGCAAGGAAGTGGGCTTTTCCCCCTGTAGTCTCCAGCATTAATGTGGTAGATTCCAACACCTAGGTTTTAGGAGCATTACGCAATAACAAACGTGTGCTGCTCTGAGCCACTGCGTTTGTGGTAGGAAACTACAAAGAATGGTAAATCCCCAAGTGGCAGCTTCCTCCCCCACACAGAGCCCAGAGCCTTCCCTCCGGGAAACACCCAAGAATCCATGCACACACTTGACTGGGCAGACAGGTCTCTGGGACAGCTAGAAAATGGTAAGTGACAATATCAAGGTCATTTTCTTTTCATTGCACTGAAAAAAAAAAGTCACACAGAAAATTAAGAATTTTTAAATTCCCACCCACTCCCGGAAAACAGCAACATCAAAAAGATCTGAGATGCCAGAACAAGTGAGTCAAATCTGAGCCACATCTGAGCTCAGCTCTGGAAGAGAAAGGCATGAGGCGGGCACAGGGGAACAAAGAATCTGCGTGCGCAGGTGCAGAGGAGAGGGAGACTCCTCTGGAGCCAAACGCTCAACAAAGGCCTCACAGACCCTGGACACCCACAGTGAGACACAGTCCTCTGAGCATGAGGGAGATACATTAAGCCAAGTGAAGTCAGCCAGACACAGAAGGAAAAATGCTGCATGATCTATCTTATATCTGGAAGTTTTAAAATCAAATACATAGGAACAGAGAGAAGAATGTGGTTACCAAAGGTGGCAGCAGGTGCGGAGTGGCTCCCTCCACCCACTGAGGTGAGCACTTCTTTCTACCCATGGTCCTTCAAAACATCCTCTGCAGGGGGAACTCACAACTGCATATACAGAGCACAGTCCCTTGACCACAGTAAAGGGTATAGTAATATCTATTTCGCCGGTGATAGTGGGAGCATAAATGAGACAATGCGTGGATGTAAGTGCCTATAGAAAGAGGCTCCAGGAAATGTCAGTGGTGTCAGAGCTGAGCTGTCATCCTCAGATCCACATGGCTTCTAGGCCAAGCTCCGCCTGGGGCTCAGCATTCTGCCATATCAGTGACTTGAGCGTCGTAGCACACATTGCATCTTTTTAGGCTAACCCTCTTGTTACCTTGCCATCGTCTTTGGTTGACTTTTCATACTGCCTCTAGAGCAAATTGTTAAAACTTAAATTAGGAAACTACCCGCTTAAAACAAAAATCCATCTCCAACAGCTCCCGAGCGTCGCCAGAAAGCAGGCTGCCCTCCTCTGCCTGGCATTCAAGATCTTTCAAGAATACCCACTACCTCTATCAGTCTGCTCCGCACTCAGACAAACGGAAACCCCAGACAGATGTGCTTGGAGCAGTCAGCCCCATGCCTAACACCTTGTAACTGGCTGTTATTTCTCTAGAGAACTCTTGAATTCAGGGGCCATGGGTGCTTGTATCTCCAGCACCTAACAATGCCTGGCACACAGACAGAACTGTGTGTAGCTGGAGAATGATGCGTCCCGCAAAAGACATCCATGTCCTGATCCTTGGAGCCTGTGGATAGAATATTATGTTACCCTGTGAACAGAATAGAATGTTACTCTTTTTTTTTTTTTCCTTTGAGACAGAGTCTTGCTCTGTCACCTAGGCTGGAGTACAGTGGTGTGATCTCAGCTCACTAAACCCTCCACCACCTGGGTTCAAGGGATTCTCCTGCCTCAGCCTCTCGAGTAGCTGAGATTACAGGTGCCCACCAGCATGCCCGGCTAATTTTTGTACTTTTTTCCTGGAGATGACTTTTCACCATGTTGCCCAGGCTGGTCTTGAACTCCTGACCTCAGGTGATCTGCCCACCTCTGCCTCCCAAAGTGCTAGGATGACAGGTGTGAGCCACCGCACCCAGAGAGAATGTTACTCTTGCCTGGCAAAAGGCACTGAGTTGCAGAAGAATTAAGGTTGCTATTCAGCGGATGGCAGTTATCCTGGACCTTCCTGGTGGACCTAATGTAATCACAGGGACTTTATAAGTGGGGAGACAGAAGAGAGGCAGAGAGAGGTAGTGTAAGAAGGACTCAGCCCAATGGTTATTGCTTTGAAGATGAAGGAAGGGGCCACAGACCAAGGGAGGCAGCGCCTCTAGGAGCTGGTACACAGAAGGGAACAGATGCTCCCTGGAGCCTCCAGAAAGAACACAGACCTCCTGACCCCTTGCTTTTAGCCCAGTGAGACCCAATTCAATCTCTGACCTCATGAACTGACAGATAATAAATGCGTGTTGCTTTAAGCCTCTACGTTTTTGATGATTTGTTTCAACGGCTAGAGGAAACTTGCACACACTGCTCACTGAGTGGATGAGACATGAGTGGATTAAGCCCCTGCTGCCCTCACGCTGTGGCTCCGGTATTACACATCATTCATTTTGCTTCCCAGCCCCCACCTGCCTTCCTCTAATCCAGGGGGCCCAGAGGCAGGCCCCAGGTCTGGTTTGTCCAATCAGAACACACGTTCCTCTGGCCAGGGATGAGTTCAGAAATGGACGCATTATCAGACTGGCACAATGACAGCCAGCCCTGGGACTTCGCTGCAACTGCTAGAAAAGTGGAACTCACAGGTCTTTGTCTGTGGCAGGAAAGTGAAGGAGAAGGTGCTGAGCGGCCGAGTGAAGATGGGAATACAGATGACATGAAGACACAGGGACGGATGCTTCACTATGCCGCGTGAACTCCTGGATCCAGCCACACCAGGGACACAAGCCAGCAGGTTGTCCTTGGAGTTTAAGTTATTTTGCTAGGTTTCTGTCATTGCAATTTTTTAAAATGTAGTCTCATACCTCTAGAACCTTCGCTCAAGCCACTCTTCAACCTGGACGGTGTCTTCCCCACCCTCTAGAACTCAGCTAATCTCTGCACCCGAAAAGTCTTCCCCAAACCCAGAGGATGCTTGCCTCCCTCCCAGCACTCCCAGGGCCGGCGGCTCTGCAGTCACCAGGAAGCTGCTTGCCCATCCTCACATGATGTTGATTCCTTGGACCATGCCTTGTGTGTCTTTACAACCCGCTCCCAGCTGCTGGAAGCCGGCCTTGGACGTACAGGGAGGGGAGCGTCTACTAAATGGAATTCTTTGTTGCAAGGAAATAGTCATGCACACATCACTACCCATCACTGTCTGCGGGCTCCTGAGGAGCTGGCGAGGACTGGATGGCAGTTTCTGCCCTGAGCTGCTGTGCCTGTGCCAGGAAGCAAGTGACACTGAGAACGGGAGCCTTCGGCACCATGGGGTTGGCCAGAACAATATTCTATCACGCACCACCAACCTTTGGAAATTGAAATTCTGATTCTCAAGGCACTACATAAAAGCCTACCTTGACACAAAACTAATTACCTGTGCCTCAGACAATTATGCAAAACAGATAGAGTGTTTTCAATGTAAAACAATAGCTATAGAGGAAATGGCACTGCAGATACTCTTGTAAACTCGGTGAAGGCACCGCTCTGCTCAGGAGAAATTCTACAAAAGGCTTTGTGAAAGTGCGCTGCTGAAATTCAAACGGGAACTGGCCGCTCGCTGCCACTGTAGGACACAGTGGGCCCCAGACAGCCCACAAACGTACTGACCAAGGCCACCATATTTTCACGTTCGTGAAACAAAATAGGTCTGGTAGCAGCTCCCATACCTGATTAAAGTGACAAAAATAGGATATTACTCTTTCCACACAGATCTAATGAGCACCTCAAACTTAGGGTGCCCAAACACAGCCCCAGAACTCCTGGCCACATTGCTCTCCATCAGGTCTTGCTGTCACTCAGGTTGGAGTGCAGTGGTGTGATCAAGGCATGCTGCAGCCTCCACCTCCTGGGCTCAAGCAATCCCCCCACCTCAGACTCCCAAATAGTTGGGACCACAGGCACATGCCACCAAGCCCAACTAATTATTATATTTTTTGTAGAGATGGGGTTTCCATGTTCCCAGGGCTAGTCTCAAATTCCTGGGCTTAAGAAATCTGCCTGCCTCAGCCTCCCAAAGTGCTAGGATTAACCCAAGACACCGTGAGCCACCATGCCCAGCCTCTTGATTAATTTCATAACCTCCTAGAGTCTGCGGTCTTCTCTTGCAAAGGTGATAACGGTGCCTGCTTTTGCAGATTTGCTATGAAGATGAAATGAGATCCTGCACATAGAGTGCCTAGCACAGCACTGGACACACATATTCTTACCAGGAGGCCTTGCCCCCTAATGACCTCGTCTCATGGGCCTGCCCTGAGCATTTGGCCATAGCCCTCACAGGCCCATCACCACTGGGTCCCAGTAGTTATTCATTGCTGTGTGCCCTCATCTCAAGGTGAGTCCAAGGGATCTGGCAGGAGCCATGGAGAGGCCTGGGAGACAGTCACAGAAGAACCCAGGACTTTACCAGAGCTCCCATCCACTCCTGTACATTGGATGGAGTCAGTGATGATGATGATGATGATGATGAGACAATAAAATATCAGCTAAAATGTACAGGGGACTTACCCCATGCATGTTCCATTGTAGGCATGATTTTATTTAATCTTCAGACCCTCTGAGAGCGGTACTCTTACTCCTCCCATTTGAAGGTGATAAAACTGGTGCCTAGAGTTAAATAACTTGTCAAAGGTTAAGGACAGATGTCTTGCAATTCTTGGCATAAACCGTTCCATAATATTCCTTTTTGGTTCTTAAATGTCTGTAAAATCTGTGATGATGTCCGCACTCTCATTTCTAATATAATTTCTGTCCTCTTTCCTTCTTTTGAATCAGTCTGGCTAGAGGTTTGTCAAATTTATTGATCTCTTCAAAGACTGAGCTTTTTTATTTTATCGATTTTTCCCTATTTTTCTGTTTCTAATTTTGTTGATTTCTGCTGTTGTCTTTATTATTTCCTTCTTTCTGGTTGTTTTAGAATTGATTGGCTCTTCTTTTCCTAATTGCTTAAGAAAAGAAACTTACGTTCCTGATTTGAAATCTTTCCCAATTTGAAAAGTTTAATGCTGTAAACTCTTCTCAAGTGTTCCTTCAGTTGTATCCCACACGTGTTATGTTTCGTGTCTCCATTTTTGTTCAGTGGAAAATAATCTCTCATGTCCTGTGCCTTCCTCTTTGACTCCTGGATTATTCAGAAGGTTACCTTTCGGTTTCCAAATTCGGGTGAATTTTTCAAATATCTTCTATTATAGATTTCTAATGTAATATCTTTGTGGTCAGCGAATATAGTTTATATCATTTAAATTATTTTACATATGATGAGGTACTGAAGTGTTTTTTATGGCCAAGAGTACAGTTTATCTTGGCGAATGTTCTATGTGTACTTGGAGGAAAGAACGTGTATTCTGCTGTTGTCAGATGAATTGTTCTATAAATGTCAATTAAATCGAGCTGATAGTGCTGTTTGGTCTTCTGTACCTTTACTGATTTTCTGTTTACTCATTCTATTGATTACAGAGAGAAGACCATCATAGTCTCCAACTGCAGTTGTGGACTTGTCTATTTTCTTTTCCGTTTCAATCAGTTTTTGCTCCACGTATTTTTTTAGCGCTTTAATTAGCTGCATACACAGTCAGGATGATACCTCTTGATCAGTTGACCTCTCTTCTTGATGTAAAATCCCTCTTTATCCCTGGTAACATTCTTTCTTCTGAAGTCTATTCTGACTTATATAAACACGGCCACTCCAACTCACTGGAAGTTGGTGTTTGTGTGGTATATTGTCTTTTGCCTTCATTCTTTTACTGTATCTATGTTTTCATCTTCAAAGTGGATTTTTTTGGTCACAGTTTATTGCTGTGTCTTGCTTCTTTACCCAACTTGATAATCTCTGCTTTCAAATTGTTATAAAATATTTAGGATGCTTAGGACTCTTGCATTTAACACAATTATTAATGTGATTGTATTTAAATCCACCATTTTGCTAGTTATTTTTTTCCCTGCCTGTTTTTGGTCCTGTCTTCCCTCTTCCTCTGACTGTTTTGGGGAAGTTCTGGGTGTTCTTTGTTATTTCATTTTTGTCTCCACTACTGGCTGATTAGTTATACTTCTTGTAAATTGTCTTAAAGATTGTCTTACTTTAAGAGATTCAATAAATAGGAATCTAGATCTGTCCGAAGAGAAGTGGAAGGTGACTGTGTACTTACAAAAGAAGCCTCTATTTTGGGAAATGGATTTACTAGGAGTTGCGAGCTCTAATCACCTTTAGCAATGCACTTGGCAGGGTCCCATTTACACATAAAATTGACAGCCAGCTTTCCAGCACGATGGCCACACATCCACGCCAGTGAAGGGGCAGAGATGGAATGAGGTTCCAGGGCTGGCCAAGCCTGAGGAATCAGGTGCCGCTCATGGCTGGCTTCACCTGCCTGCTGCTGAGACTTCCTGCATGGCTAGCTGGGCTGAATTCCGGAGGAAAAACCTCGACTTCAGGTGTCTATTTTCTGCCTCTCTCTGCTGCTAGTTTTCCTGGGAGTCCTGGACCACCCGGGAAAACACCTAACTGACTCCATGTCCCCCAAAAGCACCAGGGCTTCCATCATTGCCCTCCTGAGGGAAAACAATGGGTTCCGCTTC
The DNA here is from genome assembly GCA_963573385.1 of Cacajao melanocephalus. NCBI lineage: Eukaryota > Metazoa > Chordata > Mammalia > Primates > Pitheciidae > Cacajao > Cacajao melanocephalus. Next base: position 1,037 of record CAUYLG010014850.1, on the reverse strand, counting down.
ATCACACACCAGAATCTTTCAGGATGAATCTGGACAGTTCTATCCATTTCCAAATGCCAGTTACCCAAGCTCAGACTTGAGCAATAACTCTTGCACTGTCTGACAAGCTCAGCACTCAGGTGAATAAAATTCTCAAAGGCAAGGATAAAGACCATTCCCTAACTTCCAGTTATCAGCAAAGGCAGGTTCTTTCTCCTTTGTTGCTAGGATCCCTGAGCAGCCATGACACTGGACAGAAGCAGTTGAAAATGAACATCCTCACTTTAACAATGCAGGGTGCCATGGTTTGAACTGTCCTCAAAAACAGCCTGGGGGAACTTAACCCCCAGTGCCACAGTATGCAGAGTAAGGCCCAGCAAGAAGCTTTAGGTCACATGGGCTCCACTCTCGTGAATAGACTAACCCCAGTTATAAAAGGGCTTGAGGCTGCAAGTTTAATTTCAATCTCTCTCTCCCTCTCTCCCCCTCCCTCTCTCTCTCTGTGTACCTCTCTCTCTCTCTTTCTCTCTCTCTGCCTCTCTCTCTCTCTCTGCCTCTCTCTCTCTCTCTCTCTGCCTCTCTCTCTCTGCCTCTCTCTCTCTTTCTCTCTCTCTCCCTCTCTCCCCCTCCCTCCCTTTCTCTCTGTGTACCTCTCTCTCTGTCTCTCTCTCTCTGCCTCTCTCTCTGCCTCTCTCTCTCTTTCTCTCTCTCTCTCTCCCCCTCCCTCCCTCTCTCTCTGTGTACCTCTCTCTCTGTCTCTCTCTCTCTGCCTCTCTCTCTCTCTCTCTCTGTCTCTCTCTTTCTCTCTCTGCCTCTCTCTCTCTCTCTGCCTGCCTCTCTCTCTCTCTCTGTCTCGCAGGATCTCTTGCCCTTCTGCCTTGCATAATAGGATAAGGCAGCAGGAAGACCCTCGCCCGATGCAAGCCCCTCCACCTTGGACTTCCGCACCTGCAGGCTGTGAGAAATAACAACCTGTTCTTTACAAATCACCCCATCTCGGGCATTCGGTTGCAGCAGCACGAAACAGACTGGCTAGCACAGAGGGTGTGGAGCATAAA